>OY720429.1:102520013-102692890 GCA_963082735.1 Pocota personata | reverse complement strand
TTATTATTATTATTATTATTATTATTATTATTATTATTATTATTATTATTATTATTATTATTATTATTATTATTATTATTATTATTATTATTATTATTATTATTATTATTATTATTATTATTATTATTATTATTATTATTATTATTATTATTATTATTATTATTATTATTATTATTATTATTATTATTATTATTATTATTATTATTATTATTATTATTATTATTATTATTATTATTATTATTATTATTATTATTATTATTATTATTATTATTATTATTATTATTATTATTATTATTATTATTATTATTATTATTATTATTATTATTATTATTATTATTATTATTATTATTATTATTATTATTATTATTATTATTATTATTATTATTATTATTATTATTATTATTATTATTATTATTATTATTATTATTATTATTATTATTATTATTATTATTATTATTATTATTATTATTATTATTATTATTATTATTATTATTATTATTATTATTATTATTATTATTATTATTATTATTATTATTATTATTATTATTATTATTATTATTATTATTATTATTATTATTATTATTATTATTATTATTATTATTATTATTATTATTATTATTATTATTATTATTATTATTATTATTATTATTATTATTATTATTATTATTATTATTATTATTATTATTATTATTATTATTATTATTATTATTATTATTATTATTATTATTATTATTATTATTATTATTATTATTATTATTATTATTATTATTATTATTATTATTATTATTATTATTATTATTATTATTATTATTATTATTATTATTATTATTATTTTTATTACTATTATTATTATTAGTACCAGTAAAAAGGACGAATGGTACATATATGTACCACTCGCCAAAGACCATGAAATTTTTAGTATTACAATAACAAACACTTACGTTATAAAAAAAATGTATATGCATTCACTTGATATTATAATATCCTTCTTGTTTCACCGCAAAAACTTTAAAAACACCGAAAAAATCAACCGAAACATCAACACTCCACTAAATTATTACTTCAACTGCCATCGAAAACGTGCAAAACCAAACACGCACAAGCGTGTATCAGCTGCATGCATATTTATATACCGTTAGCAGAACGTTGAAAGACGTTGTGGTACAGATTTCGACCAAATAGTATGTAATTTGTGACTTTCAGGTATGTTTATACTTTTGGTGGTACATAAATGTACCAGCCGGGAAAGGGTTTTAAGAGGTCAGAAGCTTTGTTTAGAAACACGCTCCAATCTGCGCGGTCTGTTTGGAATTTGACTGCTGCTTTTTTGTAATGTGAGGTAGTTCCAAGGCAAATAGTTGTGACTATTGGGAAGTGATCGCTCCCATGTAAGTTTTCGAATATAGACCATAAGGTGTTAGGTATTAGCTGGGAAGATATTATAGAGAGATCTACGTACGTAAACCTTTTGTGGGTAGAAAAGTGTGTTGTGTGTTTAAGATCGATAGGTTGGAGTTTGTTAGGAAATTCTCTATTTTTATAACAGAAAATAATAATAATAATAATTTTATATAGAGGGATACAACCGTGATTTTAATGTTAAGCTCAACCTCAACCGCAACTACGAAAATATTGGAGTTCATTGGTAAGAGTTTGTGAGGGATGTTCTTATGGATCAACAGGCCGGTCCCTTGTTTGGCGAAGTTATTTGTGGGAAAGTTGTGAAAATACGCATCATAGTATTTGAGAGGTTTCGGAGAAATACTTTTCTGGAGGTGTGTTTCCTGTAGGGCTATAATCGAGGGATTATGATCGTTAATCAATAGCTGTAGCTCGTGGAGATTATTGAAATAAATTTTCAGATTCCACTGAAAAACATTAAGAGCCTTCTTTTTAGGGGGAGAAGACTTTTGTTCAATAAAAGATTATATCGCGAGAAGTCATGGTTGAACAGAAGATTAGGGTGAACATTTCCACGCCGCTATTCAGGGGCTTAAACATCCGAGTTCCGTGCGGAGGTCGAATTGTTCGCTCCACAGCAGAGTCTGGAAGGTGAGTCATGTTGTTGTTATTGTTTGTTCTCATTATCATTAAAATCTGAGGTTTTTATATAGTAATTTTTATTTGATCAGAGATTGCGTGATGGTTGATATAGGTGAATTAGTTGAGATCGCATTAATATGTGTGTTTAGTGATGCTGAGCGTTGGTTGAGTGAAATATTGTGAAAGAAATTTGAGTTGTGACTGTGTGCGCTAGGCGAGGTAGATTGAGTGGAAGTTGAGCTTGAACTGTCAAAGGCGGTTGGAGTAGTATTTGCTGTTTTGATTTTGGAATTAATGTGTGTGAGCTGTGGTGTAAAATTTGTATTGTTACTGTGTTCGTTAAGAACGTGTGTGGGTGCGGTTGTGTTAATCTGATTCATAGTTGGTGTGGGTGTCAGAGAGCCAGCGGGCGTTGGTGCGGGAGTGGTAGTATTAGAGGTACTGATTTGAATTGGAGCATTATCTGCAGTTATTACTGTTGGTTTTAGCTGATTGGCATTTTTTGCAACTGCTGCGTAGTCTGATGCAAGACTAGCTATCAGATTTTCTTCTCTATAAACGTGTTTTGCTTCTGCCATGGAACATTTTTTCTGCGGTTTTTTTCTTGAGAATTTCTTTCGCTTCCAAGTAGAGATGGCATGTTTTGGAAGAAGCGGGATGATCTTCTTTGCTGTTAGCACATATTATTTGCGTGCATTTTTCCGGAGAGTGTGGTGGCAGATTGCAATTAACACAAGCAGGGTTACCCTGCATAGCTTGGCAGTATGTCCCAAAAGCTGGCAATTCTGGAAGCGCAAAGGATTAGGGAAATATTCCGTGACTTTGACGTTGTACCAGCCAATGTTTAGAGTACTTGGTGGTCAGAAAAGATCAAACGTGAAAGGAATAAGTCCAGTGGCGCGTTGGTTGCCGTCTTAAATTTTTTTAAATTTGAAAACGTCGGTGACTCCTTGCGATCTCATTTCCTTGATAATTTCAGTTTCCGAAAGAGTGTTTTTTTGGACAAGAACAGATCGGCTATTTTTTTTGATTTAACAAGGATGAGAAGACTGCCATCGCGGAGTTGTGTTACTTGTTCATAACCAGTGCTTATGTCATCGATTGCTTTTTTAATAAGGAACACACTGAAAGATGTTAGGGGCTTATCGGTGTCGGTTGAGGAGATAACTATAAATTTTTGTTTGCTGGGGGGAGAATGTACTGAAAATATATTCACTTGGTCTATATGTGAGGGGTTGGATTTTCTTATTTTTTTATTTTTATGGGGGGTGTCTATTTCTAGACCGCTGAAGCGATTGCCCGCAGGCATGGCGTTTTTGATAAACTTTTCAACTTATGATTTAATTACACTCACTAATGGGTTCACAAAGAAAAGAATGAAGCAACGGGTTCTTATAAGTCTATATAAAGGGCGGTATTGCCAAAGAAACTAAATCAGATAGGACACAATCACAGCTGAGCGACGATGCCGGCTCGAGAGCTAGTCGATGGCTGAACTGCTATCTAATATTCCTAGTGAAAATGAACTGGAAAGCGATGAAGATGATGTAATAATGATAAAAAGATGAATTATTGGAGAATCTACTCCAAATGTGGAATGTGTTGGAAATTAAATGTCCCCGCTCCTTCAAATGGTTTAAACTCCAATGAAAGTGAAAATGATGAGGCTTTTAAAAGATCTCTTCGTTGGAAAAATAAATCCATTAATGTTTCTGCAGATCAAACACCATTTAGTGGTCCCACCGATTAGCAAGGCTTGAAACACAGTACGACTTTTTCTGGCACAGACAAGTTTCTAAATGCGAACCAAATATATTGACTCGTTTTCTGTTACAAAATATGTCATTTACAAATATCTCGGAGTTTTAAATCTGATAACAATGTTTCTGCAGATCAAACACAATTTAGTGGTCCCACCGATTAGCAAAGCTCGAAACACAGTACGACTTTTTCTGGCACAGACCAATTTATAAATACGAACCAAATATATTGACTCGTTTTCTGTTACAAAATATGTCATTTACAAATATCTCGGAGTTTTAATTCTATCATCAGTTGCAAAGTTTTGTCGGTGTGTTTTTCTCATTTTATATCCTAACTGAAATTATTCACACTCTTACTTTTGTGTCTTTCTTTTCTTCTTTTTATTATAAGTTTTCCTCAAATCTTTGTATTTTAAGATGTTTACTTCCAACCTACCTGTACTATTAATAAGTGTTTTGCTCTTACATGTACACCGATTCTTTGTTAACCAATAAATATCAAATATCAAATAAAAAAGTACTCAGAATTTATTGAGATAGAAACATTGGCCTTCATATATCATAGTAAAAACTTCGATGACACAAAATTACTTTGAAAAAACTAGTTCCGTGCTACACTTTACTGATAATTCCAAAATGGTGACTGACAAAACTTCATCCGAATTTAATAAACTTTTCAAAATTCGTCCCATTATAGAAGGATTCAAAAGGAAGTGTTATAAATTCCTTTCCATCGATGAACAAATTTGCCAATCATCATTTTTGTTTTCGACACGCCACGTCTGATTTTGCAGACAATTTTGAAGTTTATGCCGGCCTAGAAAATAATGCTGCTGAACGTGTAGTACACCAAGAAGCAGACATTGGATAAGGTAGCAATATAGTTGTGCGCTTATGTCGAAAAGTTTCGTGTACTTTGATAATTTCTATACATCAATTCAGCTTCAATATAATTTGGCAAAGCTTAGAATGCTTTCGCTGGGTATAGTGAGGTGGAATAGGATTCCAAATTGCAAGCTACCAAGCGATGATGAAATGAAGAAAGTTGCTAGGGGTACCTCAGTAGGATTTGTTGCCGATTTTAAATTAGTAACTATTTCCAATTTGATATGGAGGAAAATAAATGCGTCACATGCTATCAGCCTTTGTTGGAACTGAGCCTGCGGGAGTTATAGACAGCTTCGATAGAAAAACAAAATTCAGTACAATAATAAGAGAATATAATCGAGATATGGGAGGCGTAGATTAAATGGACAGTTTTATCTTAAGATCTAAAATTTCAATGAAATACAAAAAGTTTTCAAAAATGTAAATAAAATAACATAAAAATAAAATAAAATTTGAATTACTAACAACATTAAAACTTTGGTAAATCAACTGCGTTCTAGTTTAAATATTATAATCGCTTGATGAACGCCGTGCCATATTTGACACAAACTATTATATATTGTAACATAATGTAGCATAATAACTACACTCCAAAAGTATGCAACACATTCCGAAGTGTCAAGCAAGAGAATTATAACCGCAAGAGATTATTGGCAGCGGCTGTCATCTTGGAATTATTACATGAGAATTTTCTTGTTCCAGTGGTCGAAGAATTTGCTAGAAGTTTCTGGCTATCAGAAATGCGACTATATAAGGACAGATGGCGATCGAGGCAAGGCAGTTGGTTTTCGAACCGCACGAAGAGATTGGAAAAGTGATTATCGGCGAAGTTGTAATTTTGAGATAAATTGAAAGTTGAGAGTTGACAAGAATAAGTAATTAGTTTGGATTTGTGAATTAAGTAATTGAAAGGAGATAAAGTGATTTGAGAAGAAAGAGACCTTGTAAGGAAGGAATTTGCGAAGAATATTATAGTGTGAACTTGAATTGGTCTATAGACTAGAAAATAAAGAAACAACCTCACAGAATAACGTTTTATCTACTCGAGCCGTAGCTCGCATATTACATTGGTGTCAGAAGTGGGATAAAACTTATTCTGTGAATAACTATTAACTAATATGAAATTGCACAAGAAAAAAAAAACGATTTCTGTGTTGAGTTAATTAGTTGCGCAAAATGGGTCGCAAATTGAGAAAACTAACTATAATTCAACTAAAGGCAGAACTCAGTAAGCGGAATCTCGACACAACTGGGGGAAAGATGCCCTACTGATTCGTCTGGAAGAAGCAGTAAAGCAGGAAGGTGAAAATCCGCATGACGTAGAGTTTGACGTGGAAGAGGAACCAGCAAGTACAGTAGCCGACCCGGGTATAACAAGTCTGCTCCTGCAACTTAAGTTAGTCATGGATGAACAAAAGAAAGCAATAGAAGACCAAAAGAAGTCTCTGGAACTTAAGCTCGATGACCAAAAGAAAGCAATAGACGACCAAAAGAACTCTCTAGAACTTAAGCTTGAGGAACAAAAGAATTCTCTAGAACTTAAGCTGGACGAACAAAAGAATTCTCTAGATGCTCTGGAAAGCAAACTTGATAAGCAAAACAAGAACTTGGAATCCAAATTCGAAGCAATCGAAGAGAAAATCGAGAAGATCGAGACGCAACTCGAAAAAGTCGAAACTAGATTCAATGAAAACTTTGAGAAACATGAAACTCAGTTCGGGAAGATAGAGACTCAGTTTGAAAAAGTAGGAAAGCAAATCGAAAATCTTGCTAAGGAACTCAGCAACGTGAAGAGACAGAAAGCACGGGAATATACCACTGACGGTCTTAGAAGAAAGGAGGAGCAGCCTCCTATCTTCGATGGTCAAACATCATGGCCAATTTATAAGAGGCAATTCGAAGCGGCCGCAATGACCAATAGCTGGGACGATGAAGAGAAGTCTATTGCACTCACGCTTGCACTGAGGGGTCCAGCTGCGGAGCTCTTGCAGACCATCCCGGAAGATAAACAGCAGATTGACTGGTACCTAAAACAAATGGACGAGACAATTAAACGAAATATGGACAATACGATACCCCGGTATCAACATACTGACAACGCAGACATATTCCGCAATGCAACAATTGACGCACTACACCAACACAAAAATAGACTGCTGTCGAGACTAAAAACCTTGTACAGACAGTTTACTGACAGACAAAACTCGGAGGTTAGGACGCTGAAGTCGTTGATTAAAAACCTCCAAAAATTAATTAGAGAAAATTACAGACTTTCTGTAAATTTGCATTGGAACAACAAAATTCGGGCTGTAAAATCCAACAACCCGAGTATGTTCCTGCAAATAAATAAAATATTTCGGAGGAATAATCAAAACGACCTTCCGTGCCTTAAGATCCCCCGAACGACGAACAATGAACGAATACTTATAACTGCAGGTATAGATCCAGATAACGCAGTAGAGGATGACAACTTCTTTGTGACCGAAGATCCGCAGGAGAAGGTAGAGGCTATAGGAGCGACTTTCCAGGAAGTGTACAAGGTGAAAGATACCATTTGCCCGAACCACGACCTGGAAAATCGCGTCCTTGTGCACAACTTCTACCTTCGAAATGATATAGAGCACTGGCGATCCGCGAATACTGGTTTTACCGGGTCCAATGACTAAAACTTGGCAAACAATGCCATCGCCAATGAAATGGTTCACCCCCCGTACGTATCGAAGGTAGAACTCCAAACGATCTTCGCATCATTGAGAAAGAAGAAATCAGTGGGAATCGACGGAGTTACGAACATTGTGCTTCGACATCTCCCTCTAGAAGTGGTGGACATTTACACCACTCTGTTTAACAATGCGCTGAATAATGCACATTATCCAGCGCTTTGGAAAACAGCAGTGATACAACCCATCCCCAAAAGGGGTAAGGACACTTCCAATCCGGCAAATCTCCGGTCGATAAGTCTCCTTCCGAACATCAGCAAAGTTTTCGAGAAAGTGATCAATAGAGCCCTGCTTAAGTGGACTGAGAACAGTAATCTAATTCCGGATAACCAATTCGGTTTTAAGGCGGGGCATGATACAATACATGCCGCGTCTAAACTGGTATCGGATATCCAATGGAACAAAAGCACGAAACAGTGCACGGGTGCCTGCCTGATTGACTTGGAGAAGGCCTTCGACACCGTATGGTTAGAGGGACTCTTCTACAAGCTAAGCAGGCCAGGCATAAGCAAACCACTGATGTACATACTTCATAACATGCTCACCAGTAGACAGTTCATTGTCAAAAATGGCAAGGTGACTTCTGCTGGAACATTTCTAATTAAAAACGGTCTGCAACAAGGTGCGGTTAATTCACCGATCCTTTTCAACATTTACACGAGCGATCTGATAGGATCACTTCACCATGCCATAGCGTACGCAGACGACTTGATCGCGTACAGATCGGGACCAAAAATCGAGGTCATTGCAATTCTCTTGCAACGTGACTTCGATAAGATTCAGCGATATTGCGATGACTGGAAGTTGAAGATCAACTTCTAGAAATCGGAAATCGTTCTTTTTAGGACGCCGTTGTCTGGGGCCTCTAGGGATACCAGAAAGAATTGGCGAAAGTTCTCAGTCGTGGGACCACACGGACAGCCACTTGCGTGTCGAAGTGTAGTCAGATACCTGGGGCTTTGGTTAGACCAATATCTATATTTTAACAAACATATAGATCCTGCTCTGGCCAGAGCCGACGGTGCTTTTGCCCTTACAAAGAGACTTTTTTATAGCAAGCAACTCGATGCAAGGGTAAAGGTAATCTGCTACATGGCCCTCATCCGGCCCATGCTCGTAAATGGATGCCCCGTGTGGTTCAACGTGGGATCAAGCTTGTTGGAAAAGATTCGGGTGTTTGAGAGGACTTGCCTTTGGGCTTGCCTTCATTTGTACAGAACATCAGAGTCCCAGTACATAAAATTCTATCCCAATGAGGTCCTATACAACAGGGCTAACCTAATAAGAGTGGATAATTTCGTTATCAAGCTGATTCGAAGGCACATTGCAAGAGCAATGAGCTCGACGAACAACCTGATCTCCGGGGCTTATTACCCCAATTACGAGTATCATGAGAGAGTGCGCCTTAACGGCTTTATTCCCCCAGAGGCGTTCCTCTATTTTGATAAGAAAGGTCTGATCCAGGACAGATTGGCGGTGCCGCTAATCTTCCACTTTGCTCGGACAGCTGTGGATAGGCGACTCAACTACGACAGAGACGTTGCACACGGCAGTGTGGAGCGTCTCCGCTTTAGTAGGGCGGTATCGGGTCGCGATATTGAGGACGTACAACGTCAGTACGCTCATTTCTGGTGGCTAGCCGAAAGAGAGGAAACTCCTTCGTCGTTTCCTCCTAATCCAGGGTAGCCTGTTTGATGTTAAAAGTTGTCTGTTCTTGCCCATGGCCGACTTACATAGTTTAGGTTTAGGTAGTTTTTTAGGTTTAGGTAGGTGTAGGTAATAATTTAAAAAAAAAAAAAAAAAAAAAACAAAAAAAAAAATATCCACAGCACTTGGATGAGAAAAAAAAAAAAAAATAAATAAAATAAAAAACAACAACACGATAAAAAAAAAAAAAAATATTAATAAAAAAAACAAAAATTACGTAGAAAATACGTAACATAGAATAAGATATTGTAATTTAGAATAAGGTAGTTTAAGATTTATTTTAAGGTAGATTGTAAGTTTTATATATAAGATCAATGAAAAAAAAAAAGTTAATTTACTAAGTTTTTTCTTTAATTTTCTTAGTAGCACTTATGTAAATTTAAAGGAATTAATTAAATAAATACTTTTCACGTACGTTACGTCGAAAGACATAGTTTTAAGTATTAGGATTAGCTTAGAGCGCCCGCATAGCGCCAGTAAGTTAGAATAAGAATAGTTAAGTTAGTTAAGCTAGTTTTAAGCGTTTTGTCTAGCAATTAAGTTACAATGAATTTAAGAAAATAAAAAAGCATTAAAAATGAAATGAAAATGAAAATGAAACAGCAGAACTACGACTCTCTGGTTCAGGCTATCGAGATGCGGTTTGGGGATGAACACATGCAGCAGGTGTACAGGGTTCAGCTGCGTAGTCGAGTCCAGAAAAGGGGAAAAACGCTCCAACAGTTGCAAGCGGATATAGAGCGACTAGCCCATCTTTCATACCCTAAAGCCGCTGAGGAGCTTATCAAAGAAATGTCGGTGGAAGCTTTTATTCAGGCCATAGAGGACAGACAACTGCAAATGGCTGTAAGGATGGCTGAAAAGCCACCATCGACACAGGTGCTACCGCCTCCATTGTAAGAAGAGATATCGTCAGAAGCTCATGGCTGCACAACACCAACAGCTACTGCCTGAAGACTGCAACAGGGGAAATGGCGAAGGTGTTTGGAGAAGTTCGTCTTACGATTACTCTGGCGGGACTGACGTTCTCCCATGCATTTCTGGTGGCAGATATATGCGACGAGTGCATCATCGGAATAGACTTCATGAAAGCAAATGAAGTAATCTTGGACATCGGGATGCAAGTACTGAGGTGTCGAAATGTGGAGATTCCGATGGTGTACGGAAATGAGAATGCCGTAACTCTCAGGACAGTCATCAGCAAAGACGAAGTTTTGCCGCCGTCTTCAGAGACAATCATTTGGACGAAGCTGGAAGGTGATCTTGGGGGCCACCAATTCCACATAGTAGAACCAGACCCAGAGAAGCATTCTCAAAACTACATATTGAGATAGACGTTAGTCGAACCAAAGAACACCATGGTTCCAGTGAGAGTTTTGAACGCGAGGCCACACACTGTCAAACTAAGGCGAGGGGAGGTGACTGGAAAATGCACGCCGATTACCGCCGTCGCAACAATATCTGAACTTGATGCTCCAAAACCTCTCCCATCACCTTGGACAGCGGAAACGAGAGAGACGATTCTCCAGTCCAATGAGCTGAATCAGGAGCAGCGAACTATGGCAGAGGATCTTATCAATGAATACGCTGATGTATTTGCCTCAAAGGACGGAGAATACGGCCGAACACACCTGGTATAACATCGAATAGACACTCGTGATACTAGACCAATTCGTCAGCCTGCTAGGCGCCTTCCATTGGCAAAGCAGACAGAAGTTGCAGAGATGGTGTCAGCAATGGAGAAAGAAGGTCTGATTGAAAGTTCCAAAAGTCCGTGGGCATCACCGGTTGTACTGGTTAAGAAGAAAGATGGCAACACTCGGTTCTGCGTGGACTATCGGCAGCTCAATTACGTCACCAAGAAAGACAACTATCCTCTGCCACGGATTGACAACACCCTGGACACACTATCAGGAGCCCAATGGTTTTCCACCCTCGACTTGAAGAGTGGCTACTGGCAGGTACAGATCCATCCAGAAGACCGGGAGAAAACCACCTTCACCGCAGGGAATGGGCTATGGCAATTCACGGTAATGCCATTCGGGCTGTGCAATGCTCCGGCGACTTTCGAGCGATTGATGGAATGTGTCCTGCAAGGGTTAACATGGAAAACCTGTTTGGTGTACTTGGATGATGTCATCGTCGTAGGAAAAACGTTTGCGCAACACCGAGACAATCTAAAGGATGTGTTTCAAAGGCTTCGAAGTGCCCACCTGAAGCTCAACCCCAAGAAGTGCGCCCTGTTTAGAGCAGAAGTCAAGTACTTGGGGCACATAATTTCAGCAAAAGGAGTGAGAACCGATCCAGAGAAGGTCGAAGCGGTGAAAAACTGGCCAGTCCCCAAAGATAAACACCAACTAAGGAGCTTCCTGACCCTAGCCACCTACTACAGACGGTTCGTGAAGGATTTTGCCGAGATCGCAAAGAGCCTGCACCAGTTGACGGAAAAGGGAAAACAATTCAAATGGTCAATTGAGTGCGAGAAGAGCTTCAAGGCTCTTAAACAACGGCTATGCGATGCCCCGGTACTAGCTTACCCAAACGGATGGGAATCCTCCGACGGAAAGTCATTTGTAATGCAGCTTGTCATGCCGCGGACGAGGGTCAAGGAGGTGTTAAAGGAAATGCATGGCGGGGCGTCCGGAGGCCACTTGGGAGTGAATAAGATGCTAGAAAAGGTACAAGAACGTTTTTATTGGTTAAAAGCGAAAGAAGATGTCGAAGACTGGTGCAGAAAATGCGACGTGTGTCCAGCTAGCAAGGGTCCGAGAATCAAAATTCGAGGTAAGATGAACCAATACAGCGTGGGAGCACCTTTCGAACGAATCGCCATTGACATCGCAGGGCCCTTTCCGAAACCGGCAATGGTAATCGGTATATGCTCGTAGTAATGGACTACTTCAACAAGTGGCCGGAAGCGTTTCCGATCCCTAACCAGGAAGCCAGAACCGTGGCGGAGCAGATGGTCTACAATTGGGTGAGCAGATTCGGTGTGCCCTCAGAATTGCATTCTGACAAAGGGCGGAACTTCGAGGCAAGAATCTTCCAAGAGATGTGTCAACTACTCGGAATCAAAAAAACAAGGACAACCCCGCTTCATCTACAGTCGGACGGTATGGTGAAGCGTTTCAATAGGACTTTGGACGAACATCTCTCGAAGGTCGTAGGTGACTACCAACGAGATTGGGACCGGCAGATTTCCTTGTTTTTGATGGCCTATAGAAGTGCCGCGCATAGCACTACTCGTCATATGCCGTTCGAAATCTTGTTTGGTGGAATAGCTCGGTTACCCAGTGAGGTGAAATTTGGATCTCCTACCAATGAGCCCAGAAATGAAGAAGAGTACGTGGCGGACCTTAGGGAAAGGCTTAGGGACATACACCAAAGGACCAGAAGCCAGATTAAGATAACGAGCGACCGCATGAAGACCAGGTATGATGCCAAGGCAACAACGTCAGGATTCCAGGAAGGAGATCTGGTGTGGCTGTATAATACCCATCGCCAAAAGGGGAAATCACCTAAATTGCAGCAGAACTGGGAGGGTCCCTACAGAATAGTAACTCGCATCAACGATGTTGTCTACCGCATCCAGCGAGGACCAAGGGCCAAAATGAAAGTGGTTCATGTGGACCGACTGAGTCGATACAATGGCCGAAGTGAGGACGCACTTGTTCGGGACGAACAGGTCTAAGAGGGGGGTAGTGTAACATAATGTAGCATAATAACTACGCTCTAAAAGTATGCAACACATTCCGAAGTGTCTTTTCATTCGAGGTTCGTGTACGGATTATGTCTAAGACGACGTCGCGGAATTAAGAGAGAATTATAACCGCAAGAGAATTATAACCGCAAGAGATTATTGGCTGCGGCTGTCATCTTGGAATTATTACATCAGAATTTTCTTGTTCCAGTGGTCGAAGAATTTGCTAGAAGTTTCTGGCTATCAGAAATGAGACTATATAAGGACAGATGGCGATCGAGGCTAGAGATTGGAAAAGTGATAATCGGCGAAGTTGTAATTTTGTGATAAATTGAAAGTTGAGAGTTAACAAGAAGAAGTAATTAGTTTGGATTTGTGAATTAAGTAATTGAAAGGAGATAAAGTGATTTGAGAAGAAAGAGACCTTGTAAGGAAGGAATTTGCGAAGAATAGTATAGTGTGAACTTGAATTGTTCTATAGACTAGAAAATAAAGAAATAACCTCACAGAATAACGTTTTATCTACTCGAGCCGTAGCTCGCATATTACAATATTTTAGCAAATTATTATTATATTTACAATTTGACAAAATTATTGATGAGAAAGTGTTTTAGGGTCAATACTTAGTCAGGATAATTTTTGTTCCAAGTTTTAAAAAATCATGCATTTAAGTAAATTATCACATTTATATGCTGTGTCGAGTCGAAACTGAGTTGAGATTTCGATCTACATATGCACATTGCAAGCCAAAACTTTTAAGCCAACCTAGACAACTGACTTCATTCATACATGAAGATTGAATTTTATTAATTACATTGGGTTATTTTTACTTAAATACACAACCCGAACAATACACAAAACATTCAGATAATAATAGTCGGATTTTACACCCGCGTTTTTGAATAGTTGGCGTTCTGTTTACAAATGTGGGAAAAAACGTTTTTGTGGTTTATTAAAGTGTTTAGGTTTTTCATAATTATTACATTTTATGACTTTTGGTTATTGAGCATTCCTTACATCAATAGGGTTCTTAAATCCTAAAATTAGTCGACCTGTTTTGCAATGGTCTTACATAAAAGCCACACTTTGAAGTCATAAGAATTTATTTGAGACGTGAAGTCTTGAGTAAACAACTCATTAAAAATGGGAAAAGTCGCGGAAACAACAATCAAGAAACGATCTGCAATCGCAAACCGCAGCGGGAAATTGCTTCACAGTTGAAGTATCAAGATGCTGCGTTCAACGTACTATTGAACGACACGCTCAAACCGGAAGTTTTAAGGACAAACCACGGTCAGAACGGCCTAGAGCTACAACTAAACACGAGGTTCGACTGATAGTCACAAGAAGCAAACAAAGTAGACGAAAAACAGCACCCGAAATAAATGAAAAATGGAATAAACCTCTGTCCTTAACAACAATCAAATGAAGATTAAGACATGCTAGACAATTTGGGGGAGTTGCTGTTCGAAAACTCCTGCTGCGACCACAAAACAAGCAGAAGGGGTTAGAATGGACCAAAAAGCATAAAGACTGGACGGAAGAAAATATCAACAGAGTTTTGTGGAGCGATGAATCCAAAATCGAGGAATTTGACACGAAACGAAGAGTTTTCGTTCGATGCAGCGAACAAAAAATGCTACCAGACTGTGTGGTTCCTACCGTCAAGTATGGAGGCGGTTCTCTTATGGTCTGGTGATGTTTCTCTTCAAGTTGAATGGGAGATCTACATCGAGCTATTGGAAAACTTAGTAAAGAGGCATATAAAACAATATTAGGAGAAAACGTTGTGACTAATTGGCGAAGGATTCGTATTTGAATAGGACAACGACCCTAAAAATATGTCAAGACTTTGTCAAGACTATCTGAAACAGAGGAATCACCAGATTTAAACTCTATAGAGCTGTTGTGGAAGGAACTGGATGTGTTGTGGAATACAATATTGGATTGTTGGAAGAATATACCACAGGCAACAATTAAAAAACTGATAGCTAGAATGCCAAGAAAATCGGTTTAAGTAATTTGTTCTTCTTTTTAATAAACTTCTTTATGTTAAGAACAAAATGAAAATATTTTTCTTCTTATTTTGGTTGCATATATGTTCCGCGTTAATTTTACACTATTATTATTCTACTAAAGAGTTCTTTTCGATGTCAAATTTTATTTTTTTCTTTGAGCACTCAGGGCGCCCTCAAACTTTTGGCCTGCAGTGTATGTTGGTATTTCAACACACGGAGCTGAAAGATTGAATTGAAATTGAGTCCAGACATTGTTGAACTGACAGATGTGCACAGATGAAGTTTTTTCAACTGGATCCAGCTCCCAAAAACGAGTCGAGTCGAGTCAACTCAGTTTGGAAATAATACAAGGTGGGGTAAAAGTAATGCCATAATGTGAATTGGCTGACATTTTGTTAGAAATGAAAAAAAAAATGGGTTCTGTTTTCACGAAAAGTTTACTTGAAGGTGTAAAATTGATGACATTAAGTTGAAAAAATGGTATCACTCGAATGACCACCTCTCGAGGAAATGCACATTTGTGCTCATTTTACGGCATTTTGAACTGTTGCTCCCAAAACATCTGGCTCCAAATTGGTGATTTCTTCTTCAATGTTGGCTTTCAAGACTTGCAAGGTTTGTTGTGGTAAGGAAAAAGTCTGGCGTCGTCAGAACTGGCGATCCAGTTCAAATTGCCAAAACGGGAGATCACACGGCCCGGAAATTGGTGATACAAAATCTCTATCGCTGCATGAGCTGTGTGAGCGGTTGCTCCATCCTACTAGAACCAACAATGCTCGACACCCAATTCAGCAACTTGCGGCAAAAAAAAATTGTTTAAAATTTATCTGTAGCGTTCACCACTTATTATCAAAAAAATAAGGGCCAATAATTTTTTCACTGCAAATGCCCTATCAAACAGTCACTTTGAGGGGATGCAATGGCTCTACGTGCATTTCATGTGGATTCTCCCCAGAAACGCCAATTTTGTTTATGCACATAACCACTTAAGTGGAAATGGGCTTCATCGCTTATTATGATTTTGGATTTTGATGCAACGAACGTCTGTTGATGCCAAATTCTGTGCATCGTTGTCTCGTCGATGTTTGTGGACTCTCTCGGACGTCCTCGGTCTCAGCAGTGATATTCTCGGCTGAACTACCAATACGGGGCGGGCAACTTCTTGCGACATCTCTAGTGGACCCAGTTTGCACGAGACGCTCAGCCAAACGCTTAATTGTTCGCGCACATGGTGCAGGGCGACGAGGAAAACGGCGACGAAATGTACGCTGCGTTAAAACAACAGACCGGAAATTGGTCAAATAAGCAGTAACAATAATTCCGCGATCTGACCGCAGCCGCATAAAAACCGAAAATGAAGAGCATTTTAAAATTTCTTAGGAAATTGCACAAATGTACATTATTGGATTATATATATTAAGGGTGGCCGTGATGTTGTGGCAACATCATCGCTTGTGATGCTGTTGGTTCACGGTTCGAATCCTGATGTCAAGAATCATCTATTTATTTCGCATGAAATAAATAAAAAGTCGATCACTTGCGAAAGCTAAGTCAACTCTACTGCGAAGGCATAACACTGGCAGTAGGGTGGTCATATGGCCAAAATGCAACTTGATCGTGATGCTGACGTCAGGCGGAGGGGAAAAGAATACTGTGAATCGTAAGCAACGCCAATAACAGCGAAAACAATGAAATACTCCCCAGTTATCTGGGCAGCCACCCTTATAGTTCACTGAAACTTAATACCACCTGAGTTTCAAACCAACTACACCAATCAGTCTTTCTCTCTGTCTCTTCCCTTTCCAGAAAAACGTCGGTGTCGTAAAAATTAGTATAAGGGTCTTCATATCCCCTTTAACACGTGCAAATTATAAAAAAAAATCAATAAAAGTAGATTTTACACCATTGAGAAAATTGCAATAATTATCAATTCAATAAAGGATTCTTAACCAATTCTCGTGTGCAAAGTTTTAGATTTTATCAGGATACAAAAAAAAAACAATATATAGAAACAAATTTAAAATACTAGGTTTTAGTTTTTTATTTGTTTCTTAAATAAAAATAATTTACATGCAGGCAAAGTACATTTTGAAAGAAAATTTAATGTAAAATAACTTTGCTTTCAGAATTTTTGCCGAAAAGTGAAACGAAACGAGTTGTTGATGAAAATATTCTATTCCGTTCTATAAAAGGAGGTGTGAGGGAGCTGCCATACTCCTACGGGTAGGGACATTAAGTGAATGATTTTTAACGCACCTACGCATTTTAAAGTAAAGTCCCGAGTTCTACAATCGTAAAAAGTAAAAAGTTTAATTTTAATGGAAACATTCGATTTTCTGTTTTTTTACAAATTGAAGATACCATTTTTCTATATTTTCTGTTAATTTGATGCTCACTTTTCCATAACAAAATTAACATAATACGCAAAATTATAGTTGTCTTAGATTGTAAAGAAACTGAAAGTCCAATGTTTGCAGATGTCCTGAGAAGACTGAACAACTGTTGTTAAATTGAAGAGGAAATTGTTCAATTCGATACAGATTGTAATTGTAATTTTGTAAATTCTAATTGTAATTGTAATTGGTTTATTTTATGTGTCTTAGATCTAGTACAACATCTTTTCTTACCTGCGAAGCCACATGGCTTATCTGCAGGAGGTTATTTCTCAAATTCAATTTATTTTATTGCTATCATCAAAATGGCAGGTAATTTAAATTAAGTGCATATATGTAAATTTTTAAACTTGATTAGAATTAGTTTTTAATAGTTATTTTCCTTTAAATAAAACACAAAAAAACAAAGAATTAGAAACATTTAAAATTTCAAATGAGATGGTTTTCAGATAAGGATTACATTACTGTTTCTAGACAATATTCTTTTAGTCTCCTTTTTCTCAAATTTGTTGTGAGCTAGGGTTGGCCACGGAGGCGTCTTCGATGCGAGTAAGGAGGACAGCGGCACGCTCGTGGTTGCCCGGCTCAGCTCGCCGGACGGGGTGGTTCTTGTCCAAATTACTTCAAACCACCTGCTCAGCACACAAAATCTCGTGCCATTTTCATCAAAAACAAAAGAGAGAAGAAAGCTACTCTACTTAGACTTCGGACGGACTTCAAAAAATAGAAAAAGAAAGCAAAAGGAAAAACCAAGGACATGTGCCCATGGCCAGGAGAAAGATTGGGAAGGATTTCGCGAAACTTATCCTACTTATCCTAAACTTATCCTACCTATCCTAAACTTATCCTACCTACCCCAAACTAAACCTAAACTAAATTAATGTCTTAAACTAAATCCTAATCTAAACCTATCTATCTTAAACTAACCTATAGCTACTCCCTATCCCGCAAATTGTCCTTCCCCTTTTCCCTCCTCGCTCAACGGGTTCATCAAGTACCCGAGGTATGCCTGGTGGAAGTGACAAAAGCTGGCCTGCCCATCCTTTGTGTCTGGTGACACAACCGATTGCTATCTCTCTGGCCAATGATTGTGAGAGATAGCCCCTAAACGCGCTCCCAGTCACGACCTAAGTCCGTCGTAGAGGAAGTCTGTCAGTCGTCGCGTCACGTCGTCATTTTTCGTAGTTGTCCTGTCTTGACGCCGTTCATCTACAGAAGGACGGCCCGACCGGCCATCCACACACCAAATAAAAAATTCCTATTCACACATTATGAAATCACTACCACTTGATATATAAATTTTCGTAGGCCATTCCTCCCACTTCTTTTACTATAAAAAAAAATTTACTACTATAACTTAAAAAAAAACTTATCCTTATTCTGCTATGAGTAATTTTTTCTTTTCGAAAATAATTGAAATATAAAAGGTATTCACGGTTTCCAGGTCCCCCGTTGTCCTGCCGGCAGCACAAGAAAGGATGATGTTTTTCTCCTATTAGCGGAGTTAAACGCGACAGAAGCACTGAGCCTTACTCCTAGCAGAATTCTCAAATTTTTATATCTGTCCTAACCTTACGTCTTCCGTTTAACCGTTCAAATGCAGTACGAATAATTAAAAAAAAACTTATCACTAGATATTCACGAAAAGGGAAGTTAAAAAAAGGATTTAAAACTATAATGGACTTCAAAAATTTATGTTGAAATTATGTTAGACTATTGGGGCAGGGATATCCATAGCACTCATTAAAATTTAATTTGTTTTCTCTTTTTTTTTCTTAAGGAAATTCACTAAAACACTGTCGGGCCCCGCGGAGCACCTCCTAGTGACGTTGAATTTTTGTGGGGGAGCACCTCTTGTTGCCGTTCTTTTTGCTAACGGCCGCCACCGCTATTTGCTGTTTCACCGGCCTTTGTCCAGTTGCACCGGTGCGTGTCCACAACGATTTCGGAAATGAACGGCCAAACAAATTTTTCTAAGAGGCCTGAGCCGTTTTCCGATCCTCAATGCCTATCGGTTAAAATTAAATCAAATCTAAAATTTACCGGAGCTTCTAAGCTTCGTCCTACCTCAGCGAACTTGTATTTGCCTGTATACGCCTCCTTTTGCAAAACGCTCCCCCGACTTCATATATCGTGACTTGAGGTTTATCTAATTTGAAATTTATATTACACTAATAATCTAACCATACTATCTGTGCCAAACTCACCTCCTTAAAAACGACAAATCTCTACGGTGTGTCTCACACCTCACTGTACGTGTACACAAAAAAAAAAATTTTCAATTATCAAGGCAGCGACCAGCTGTTATGAACCGAACTTTGAAAATGATAGTCTTGGGGTCGATGCTCTAAACCCGTTGCTATTATCTGTTTCCCATTGTCCTACTTTTCCCCATTTTCTTGTCCTCTCTTTGTTAGGCTTTTTCCCCTTATCTTTGTCATTTGTTGTCTTTGTCAGCTATTAGTGTATTTCCCTTTTCGGATCATGAAAATGGAAAATTTCCCTTTTCAGTATCCTTCATATCGTTATTGTCAGTTACAATTGTCCGTTTAAAAAAAAAAACCCCTGAATAAAAATATACATAAATACACTAGCGCTGACCTACAATATTACTAATTCGCTTACATAACATACATAATATGACCTACGAGACACCTGTTCATATGACTTAAGACAACAAAAAAATACTTTATATAACAAACTCTCTTTACATTCTCTATTCATGACCTGAACCACACATAATTTCTCGATCGCCATCATTTATTTTGCGAGAGAGATGGTGCTTGTGCGAGTGAGGGAGACGCGTGTATCTCCCTCCCTCATGTCAGCTGATTGTTGACATTTCTTCATTTTGAATTGCGAGGCTAATCACTGTCTTTTTTTTGTAATTGTTTTTTTTTTTTTATTTAAATAAATTAAAAGAAAACCCACGCTTGGATTGGGGTGTTTGTTAAAAAACAGCACAATGGGGTGCTTGTACAGAAAATAAAACCCGATACGACAAAGAGGACAAGCTGCAGTAGTAATACTGCCTGCGGACACCACACAGAATCAGGTATGTTAGAATTTTTATTTGTTTTTTTTTTTGTAATTAATTTTGAATTTTAGTTTCAAAATAAAACACCAAAACCCACCAGGAACAGTGCGTCCTTGTACACCCTCTGCACGGACAGACGACAGGAAGGGCGGTTGCTGAGTTTGCTGATGTGAGTGGATACCATGAAATTCAAGGTATTGCGATTTTTTTTTCTTGTTGTTATTGCTGATCGGCACAGCCGAGATAGCCGCAGGCACTCGTAAAAAATTAATGTTATTTAAATTTTGCAAAATGTTTGAAAGATTATTTAGGATGTTTGGTATGGTGTACATCAGTTGACGCTTGCCGTACACGTTTTTGAAGGATGGAAGATGGTACAGCCCCTCTGCTCGTCTTCTGGTTTTGAAATTGTGACTGATTAGAGTTCGGAAACGTTCATCGTCATAGTACTGTAACGCTGCTGTCATATTAAATATCTGCTTCACTTTGAGAACTCTCACTCCTCCATCTACGCTGTTTCTTCTCGACAGTAATTTTATTACCTTGTCTTGAATATTTTAAAGCTTCGCAATGTGTGTATCTGCTGCACCTCCCCACGTTAGTATACCCCACGCTATCTCAACCTTGACTCGACAAGTGCGTGGTACACTTGTTTTTGCACACAGCTTGAAGACATATACTTTAGACAAGCCAGTGCAAATAGAGATCCTTTCAGCTTCTTTCGTAAATCGTTTATATGTGATTCACATAAAAAAAAATGACTGTGGATCGTTACACCCAAATATTTGTACGTATCCACGACAACTATAATCTGGCAGTTGCTTGGATTAGCCCAGTTGAATGCTTTAATATTCACCTGTGACTTTGGGTACTGTGGGCTACGAATATGCAGTTTTATTTTTGCTGCATTTATTACGAGCCCATTATCGTGACACCATTTCCCTGCTTCATCGAACTCTGCCTGCATCATCCTGGTTGCTTCTACGATCGACTTGTGGCAGACAACAATCGCCGTGTCATCTGCGTATGCGAAGGGAAAGCTCATCTTGAAGGATTTTAGTAGTTCGTTGGTATACAATAAGAACAATAGAGGTCCAAGTTTAGTACCTTGTGGACTCCATAGAAAAGCACTTACACGTCTTGATTTTTGTTAAGGCTGGTGTTAATTAAGTTTGCAAAATCGCCGAGAAGTTGGTTGTAACTTTTCCCTTTTGCTACCCGTACTGATTCTGGCTTATTATTTTATGCTTATCAATAAATTTCAATATTCGATCTGCAATGATTTGCTCCAAGATCTTTTCTATCAGCGGCGATATTGCAATCGGACGACAGTTTGCTATCTCATTTTTGGCTCCTCCCTTGTAGATAGGTCTAACAAGTGTCTCTTTGCGCTTTTTTGGCACCGTGGATGTATTAAAACTCATATTGATAAGATTGGTAATTATGGGCGTAAAGATATCAGCATTTGATTTTATGTCTATCGCTCAAATACCATCTGTATAATTCTGCGGTCTACAGATTCTACTGACGATTTTCTCTTTTTTATTCACGTTAATCTTTACGGTTAAGTTTTCGTAGGCTGCAGTCTCAATATTTAACCCTTAGTAGTACATATGATTTTTAATGTACATCGCAATACCTCCACCCTATTAGTAAATTCTGAACAGAAACCAGCAAGACAATACAGACTATTTCCTTCTTTTTTTATATTTATTTCCACTAAGACAATTATATCGACATAATTCAGAATTGAACTCACATTTGCTCAAAAAACTTCCCAATTTTTCCTCAACGACCTTATTATTTATCTAATTCATGTTTTGCTTGATTGAAATCTAAAAACTCCTTACTTACTTACTTTAGGTGGCGCTACAGTCCGGGGTGGACCTGGGCCTCACGAAAAGGGAAGTTAAAAAAAGGATTTAAAACTATAATGGACTTCAAAAATTTATGTTGAAATTATGTTAGACTATTGGGGCAGGGATATCCATAGCACTCATTAAAATTTAATTTGTTTTCTCTTTTTTTTTTCTTAAGGAAATTCACTAAAACACTGTCGGGCCCCGCGGAGCACCTCCTAGTGACGTTGAATTTTTGTGGGGGAGCACCTCTTGTTGCCGTTCTTTTTGCTAACGGCCGCCACCGCTATTTGCTGTTTCACCGGCCTTTGTCCAGTTGCACCGGTGCGTGTCCACAACGATTTCGGAAATGAACGGCCAAACAAATTTTTCTAAGAGGCCTGAGCCGTTTTCCGATCCTCAATGCCTATCGGTTAAAATTAAATCAAATCTAAAATTTACCGGAGCTTCTAAGCTTCGTCCTACCTCAGCGAACTTGTATTTGCCTGTATACGCCTCCTTTTGCAAAACGCTCCCCCGACTTCATATATCGTGACTTGAGGTTTATCTAATTTGAAATTTATATTACACTAATAATCTAACCATACTATCTGTGCCAAACTCACCTCCTTAAAAACGACAAATCTCTACGGTGTGTCTCACACCTCACTGTACGTGTACACAAAAAAAAAAATTTTCAATTATCAAGGCAGCGACCAGCTGTTATGAACCGAACTTTGAAAATGATAGTCTTGGGGTCGATGCTCTAAACCCGTTGCTATTATCTGTTTCCCATTGTCCTACTTTTCCCCATTTTCTTGTCCTCTCTTTGTTAGGCTTTTTCCCCTTATCTTTGTCATTTGTTGTCTTTGTCAGCTATTAGTGTATTTCCCTTTTCGGATCATGAAAATGGAAAATTTCCCTTTTCAGTATCCTTCATATCGTTATTGTCAGTTACAATTGTCCGTTTAAAAAAAAAAACCCCTGAATAAAAATATACATAAATACACTAGCGCTGACCTACAATATTACTAATTCGCTTACATAACATACATAATATGACCTACGAGACACCTGTTCATATGACTTAAGACAACAAAAAAATACTTTATATAACAAACTCTCTTTACATTCTCTATTCATGACCTGAACCACACATAATTTCTCGATCGCCATCATTTATTTTGCGAGAGAGATGGTGCTTGTGCGAGTGAGGGAGACGCGTGTATCTCCCTCCCTCATGTCAGCTGATTGTTGACATTTCTTCATTTTGAATTGCGAGGCTAATCACTGTCTTTTTTTTGTAATTGTTTTTTTTTTTTATTTAAATAAATTAAAAGAAAACCCACGCTTGGATTGGGGTGTTTGTTAAAAAACAGCACAATGGGGTGCTTGTACAGAAAATAAAACCCGATACGACAAAGAGGACAAGCTGCAGTAGTAATACTGCCTGCGGACACCACACAGAATCAGGTATGTTAGAATTTTTATTTGTTTTTTTTTTTGTAATTAATTTTGAATTTTAGTTTCAAAATAAAACACCAAAACCCACCAGGAACAGTGCGTCCTTGTACACCCTCTGCACGGACAGACGACAGGAAGGGCGGTTGCTGAGTTTGCTGATGTGAGTGGATACCATGAAATTCAAGGTATTGCGATTTTTTTTTCTTGTTGTTATTGCTGATCGGCACAGCCGAGATAGCCGCAGGCACTCGTAAAAAATTAATGTTATTTAAATTTTGCAAAATGTTTGAAAGATTATTTAGGATGTTTGGTATGGTGTACATCAGTTGACGCTTGCCGTACACGTTTTTGAAGGATGGAAGATGGTACAGCCCCTCTGCTCGTCTTCTGGTTTTGAAGTTGTGACTGATTAGAGTTCGGAAACGTTCATCGTCATAGTACTGTAACGCTGCTGTCATATTAAATATCTGCTTCACTTTGAGAACTCTCACTCCTCCATCTACGCTGTTTCTTCTCGACAGTAATTTTATTACCTTGTCTTGAATATTTTAAAGCTTCGCAATGTGTGTATCTGCTGCACCTCCCCACGTTAGTATACCCCACGCTATCTCAACCTTGACTCGACAAGTGCGTGGTACACTTGTTTTTGCACACAGCTTGAAGACATATACTTTAGACAAGCCAGTGCAAATAGAGATCCTTTCAGCTTCTTTCGTAAATCGTTTATATGTGATTCACATAAAAAAAAATGACTGTGGATCGTTACACCCAAATATTTGTACGTATCCACGACAACTATAATCTGGCAGTTGCTTGGATTAGCCCAGTTGAATGCTTTAATATTCACCTGTGACTTTGGGTACTGTGGGCTACGAATATGCAGTTTTATTTTTGCTGCATTTATTACGAGCCCATTATCGTGACACCATTTCCCTGCTTCATCGAACTCTGCCTGCATCATCCTGGTTGCTTCTACGATCGACTTGTGGCAGACAACAATCGCCGTGTCATCTGCGTATGCGAAGGGAAAGCTCATCTTGAAGGATTTTAGTAGTTCGTTGGTATACAATAAGAACAATAGAGGTCCAAGTTTAGTACCTTGTGGACTCCATAGAAAAGCACTTACACGTCTTGATTTTTGTTAAGGCTGGTGTTAATTAAGTTTGCAAAATCGCCGAGAAGTTGGTTGTAACTTTTCCCTTTTGCTACCCGTACTGATTCTGGCTTATTATTTTATGCTTATCAATAAATTTCAATATTCGATCTGCAATGATTTGCTCCAAGATCTTTTCTATCAGCGGCGATATTGCAATCGGACGACAGTTTGCTATCTCATTTTTGGCTCCTCCCTTGTAGATAGGTCTAACAAGTGTCTCTTTGCGCTTTTTTGGCACCGTGGATGTATTAAAACTCATATTGATAAGATTGGTAATTATGGGCGTAAAGATATCAGCATTTGATTTTATGTCTATCGCTCAAATACCATCTGTATAATTCTGCGGTCTACAGATTCTACTGACGATTTTCTCTTTTTTATTCACGTTAATCTTTACGGTTAAGTTTTCGTAGGCTGCAGTCTCAATATTTAACCCTTAGTAGTACATATGATTTTTAATGTACATCGCAATACCTCCACCCTATTAGTAAATTCTGAACAGAAACCAGCAAGACAATACAGACTATTTCCTTCTTTTTTTATATTTATTTCCACTAAGACAATTATATCGACATAATTCAGAATTGAACTCACATTTGCTCAAAAAACTTCCCAATTTTTCCTCAACGACCTTATTATTTATCTAATTCATGTTTTGCTTGATTGAAATCTAAAAACTCCTTACTTACTTACTTTAGGTGGCGCTACAGTCCGGGGTGGACCTGGGCCTCAACCAATATGCCTCTCCAGTTAGCGCGATCTTTGGCTAACTGCCTCCAGTTGCGCACTCCAAGTTGGTTGAGGTCCCGTTCCACTTGTGCGCGCCACCTAAGGCGAGGTCTTCCCCTACTGTGTTGTCCCTCCGGGTTGGAATCGAAGATTCTTCGGGCCGGAGCGTTGGTGTCCATTCGCTCTACATGTCCTAGCCATCTTAGACAACTGATGCGCACTTTTCTGACCAGGTCGATGTCGCTGTACAGCTCGTAGGGTTCGCTGTTAAATCTTCTCCTCCAAAGCCCGTCAATGCAAACGGGACCAAGAATCACTCGAAGAATTTTGCGTTCGAAACGACCAAGAAGACCTTCATCCGCTTTTGCTAGGGTCCATGCTTCTGCGCCATATAGCAGAACAGGGATGATAAGGGTCTTATATAGATTCTCCTTAGTGTTTCTTCACAAGGCCTTACTAATCAATTGCCGTCTTAGGCCAAAGACACAGCGGTTGGCAAGTGTAATTCTTCGCTTGATTTCTGCTGAGGTGTCAATATCAGAGTTTACTACGGAGCCGAGGTAGACAAAGTCCCTAACTACCTAAAAATTGTAGCTGTCTATGGTGACGTTCTGTCCAATTCGTCGATGTTGTGTGTCCCTTCTGGTTGACAGCATATATTTTGTTTTACCCTCATTCACCACCAAACCCATTTTTGCCGCTTCTGCACTAATACTTGCAAACGCACCAGTGACAGCTCGCTGCGTTCTGCCAATAATGTCAATGTCATCAGCGTATGCAAGAAGTTGCACAGACTTTTGGAAAATTATGCCCCAGGAGTTGGCTTGTGAGTTTCGCACAATTTTCTCGAGAATGATGTTGAAGAAGTCACATGACAGCGCGTCACCTTGTCTAAATCCTTTTTTGACATCAAAGGTCTCAGTGAGATTGTTTCCAACCTTTATGGAGCAGCGAGCGTTCTCCATCGTCATTCTGCACAATCTGACAAGTTTGGCAGGGATGCCAAAACTAGACATGGCTCTGTATAGCTCGTCTCTATAAATGCTGTAATATGCGGCCTTAAAATCGATAAAAAGATGATGAGTATCGATCTCGACTTCTTGGGTTTTCTCCAGGATCTGCCGTAGTGTGAATATTTGATCGGTCGTGATCTTACCGGGCCTAAAACCGCACTGATAGGGACCTATCAGACCGTTGACGAATGGTTTCAGGCGTTCACACAGTACAGCAGACATGATCTTATACAATATTCAGGAGACTGATGCCTCTATAGTTGGCGCAATTTAGAGGGTCTCCTTTCTTGTGGATCGGGCAAACGATGCTGAGGTTCCATTCATCATGAATACTTTCTTCTGACCAAATCTTGGAGACGAGTTGGTGTATGCTCTCCACTAGGTCATCTCCCGCCGCCTTAAACAGCTTGGCAATTAAGCCGTCCGGTCCAGCAGCCTTGTTGGATTTAAGCTTAGATATTGCTATCCTCACTTCATTTTGGTCAGGTGGACGGATATCCTGGCTTTCATTGTCCAGGTTGAATGGTTCATTCTGCCTGACAGCGGAATTTGTGTCCTCTTCGCCGTTTAGCAGTCTGCAGAAATGGTTTTTCCATGTCCTCAGCACCGACTGTGACTCTACTACAAGGTTTCCTTGTTCGTCTCTACAGGTCTCTGTTCGGGTCTTTTTGGCACGACACGTTCTTTTTACCTTTTGGTAAAACTTCCGAACATTATTCCTGGAGTAGCACCTCTCTATATCCTCGATCGCGCGCTTCTCATGCTCTCTCTTTTTTCTCCGGAGAAGCCGATAATCTTCCCTCCTTTTTTGCTCGTAGAGCTGACGAGCTGCTCTCGTCCTTCTATGCAGTGACGCACTTTGTTTTGCTGCATGTGCTTGCCGACACTCTTCGTCATACCAGGGGTTTCGTGGGGGCGGACTGGTGAAACCGAGCACATCAGTTGCGGCGTTTTTGATGGGTTCTTGACATCGACGCCACTGGTCTTCGGCACTTGATGCTGGCAGCATAAGACTTCTCGAGAGGTTTAAGGATACGCGAACGGCAAATGTTCTGGCGGTTTGTTGCGTTTGTAGCCGTCCAACGTTAAATCTCCTCACAGTATTTTCTCGTTGTTTTGGCGTCCGGGATATCCGCATCCGTACCTTGGCTACAACAAGGTAGTGGTCCGAGTCAAAGCTGGCCGCTCGGTAAGTTCGGACATCTAGAATACTTGCGTCGATCGCAACATGATCAATTTAGTTGACGGTTTGATGATCTGGTGACCGCCATGTTCCTTTGTGGATATTAAGGTGAGAAAACCGTGAACTAGCTATGGTAACATTAAGTCCCGCAGCAAAATCAATCAGCCTAAATCCGTTTCCAGACGTGGTGTCGTGTAGGCTGTGCTTTCCGATTGTGCTACCAACGAGGTCCTCCTTTCCTATTTTGGCGTTGAAATCACCTAAGACGAATTTAACGTCATATTTAGGGCATTGCTCATATGCTTCATCGAGTAGTTCATAGAAACAATCTTTGGTAGCATCGTCTTTATCTTCTGTGGGAGCGTGAGCGCATATAAGGCTGATGTTGGCGAATTTAGCCTTGATGCGGATAGTTGCAAGGCTTTCACTTACGTGTCGAAAGCACAAGACTACTTGCCTAAGTCTGCCGCTTACAACGAATCCGCATCCAAATAGACGCTGCTTCTGTTCCCTGTAGCAATCACCGTAGTAGATATCACAGTTTTTCATCTTCCTTTTTGCCCGGCCCATCCCATCGCACTTCCTGGATGGCGGTGATATCTGCTTTGTAGCAGTCTAGAGCCTCCGCTAGTTGTTCGACTGCACGCGGACTATTTAGGGTTCGAACATTCCACGTGCAGATCCGAACGTCATTGTCCTTATTTCGTTTAGCCGGGTCGTCAACAGTAAATTCATCCTTATCCGAGGCTATTGGTCGCTTCGTAACAAAATTTTTTTTTCCGCGGTAGGGTTGTTAGCCCCACGCACAACCCCCAACCTGTAGGACTAGGCCCTTTCTGCGACCCCTTTCACAAAAGGAGCCGGAATATTCCGGAGTCAGTAACCCGCTGCGGGGATGTGAGAGCTATCGTTAACCCATTAAGGGCTCTTCCGCCACCATCTCTATTTCAACACCCTGTCTAGTGTTGAAAATCCTCAATGACCTCAGCTCCAAATACGTCGAAGTAGCTCATTGAGGTATCTGCCATGTTGACTGTTGACGCCAAGGTTGATTCAACCATGTGAATTCATCTGCCGTACATCCTCTTTCTGAGGGGCTCATGTTAGACTTCTGAGACTCGAGCAGACAGTCAACTCCGACAGAGCATTATAGTGCTGCTTTATTTTCTACTTTAACAACACTCGCACTTATAAGTTCAGCAAGTCAAGTCCGGATGGATATAGACCAGTACCCGGTGGTGACCACGGGGAGGTAAAATAAGCACAATTGATGAGTGTGAGATAGTTGCGACACTGGACATCAGCAAAGCCTCCGCATTTTCCTCTCTGCGCGCGAATACTGATGTTATTGTTTTTTTTTAATGTTTTTGTTTAAATCGTCGAATTTTTGTGAGACGAAATTACAGAAATCTGCTATGCCTTTAATATCCGTTTTCATGTTCTTAAGCTCAGATAGTATTTCGTTTGTTTTTGTTTCTGTTACATTTGCCATCGATTTTTCGTTGTCTACTTTTTGTAGGCTACTGATTTCTGACCGATTTCTCTTGTTAGCTTGAATATTGTAATATGCGAGCTACGGCTCGAGTAGATAAAACAATTATTCTGTGAAATTACTTCTTTATTTTCTACTCTATAGAACAATTCAAGTTCACACTATACTATTCTTCGCAAATTCTTTTCTTACAAGGTCTCTTTCCTCTCAAATCACTTTATCTCCTTTCAATTACTTAATTCACAAATTCAAACTAATTACTTTTTCTTGTTTACTCTCAACTTTCAATTTATCACCAAATTACAACTTCGCCTTATTATCACTTTTCCAATCTCTTCGCCACGGTTCTAAAACCAACTGTGTTTTTTTTTGATCGCCATCTGTCCTTATATAGCAGAAGTTTCTGATAGCCAGAAACTTCTAGCAAATTCTTCGACCACTGGAACAAGAGAAATAATTCTTGCAGTTATAATTCCCTAATATTATCCCTAATATTATCCCTAATATTATTTGTCTCTTTCGTTGACATGAGCTGTGGAGACTTCGTCCCAGACACGAACCTCGAATGAAGGACAGTTTGAACCAAAAATTCTGCCAGAATGGAAAGTCACTTCGGAATTTGCTGCATAGACATAGGCGCGTAGTTATTATTATGCTACACTGCCCCCCTCTTAGACGTGTTCGTCCCGAACAAGTGCATCCTCATTTCGGCCATTGTATCGACTCAGTCGGTCCACATGAACCACTTTCATTTTGGCCCTTGGTCCTCGCTGGATGCGGTAGACAACATCGTTGATGCGGGTTACTATTCTGTAGGGACCTTCCCAGTTCCGCTGTAACTTAGGTGATTTCCCCTTTTGGCGATGGGGATTATACAGCCACACCAGATCTCCTTCCTGGAATCCTGACGTTGTTGCCTTGGCATCATACCTGGTCTTCATGCGGTCGCTCGTCATCTTAATCTGGCTTCTGGTCCTTTGGTGTATGTCCCTAAGCCTTTCCCTAAGGTCCGCCACGTACTCTTCTTCATTTCTGGGCTCATTGGTAGGAGATCCAAATTTCACCTCACTGGGTAAACGAGCTATTCCACCAAATAAGATTTCGAACGGCGTATGTCGAGTAGTGCTATGCACGGCACTTCTATAGGCCATCAAAAACAAGGGAATCTGCCGGTCCCAATCCCGTTGGTAGTCACCTACGACCTTCGAGAGATGTTCGTCCAAAGTCCTATTGAAACGCTCCACCATACCGTCCGACTGTGGATGAAGCGGGGTTGTCCTTGTCTTTTTGATTCCGAGTAGTTGACACATCTCTTGGAAGATTCTTGACTCGAAGTTCCGCCCTTGGTCAGAATGCAATTCCAAGGGCACACCGAATCTGCTAACCCAATTGTAGACGATCTGCTCCGCCACGGTTCTGGCTTCCTGGTTAGGGATCGGAAACGCTTCCGGCCACTTACTGAAGTAGTCCATCACTACGAGTATATACCGATTACCATTGTCGGTTTCCGGAAAGGGCCCTGCGATGTCAATGGCGATTCGTTCGAAAGGTGCTCCCACGTTGTATTGGTGCATCTTACCTCGAGTTTTGATTCTCGGACCCTTGCTAGCTGCACACACGTCGCATTTTCTGCACCAGTCTTCGATATCTTCCTTCGCTTTTAACCAATAAAAACGTTCTCGTACCTTTTCTAGCGTCTTATTCACTCCCAAGTGGCCTCCGGTCGCCCCGCCATGCATTTCCTGTAACACCTCCTTGACCCTCGTCCGCGGTACTACAAGCTGCATTACAAACGATTTTCCGTCGGAGGATTCCCATTTTCTTCTCAGAACACCTTCTTGGACATGGAGGGAGTCCCACTGCGCAAAATATGCCTTTAAGGTCGGGCTTCTGTGAGAGATGTCCTGATGATCCGGTTTCTCCATGTTCTCCTTCCAGGCCAGAATCGGCTCGATATCGGGGTCTTCCTTCTGAGCGTTCCGGATCTCATCTACGCTCCAGCCGGCGATAGGTTCGGCTCTCATTCTTTGGATGGAAACCAGCTCCCGTTCTTCCTGACGCGCACAATGTTTACAATCCGTTCTGCATGGTCTCCGGGACAGTGCATCCGCATTAGAGTGGAGTTTTCCTTTACGATGCTGTATTTCGTAGTCGTAGATTTGCAGCCTTTCGATCCATCTTGCGACCTGACCCTCAGGACTCTTGAACTGTAATAGCCATTTTAATGCTGCATGGTCTGTGCGAAGAACGAACTTCCTCCCGTAGAGGTATTTGTGAAAATGCTTCGTAGCCAAGATCAAAGCTAGAAGTTCCCGCCTTGTCACGCAGTAGTTCCTTTCTGGCTTAGAGAGCACCTTGCTGAAGTACGCAACCACCTTCTCTTGGCCGTCATGCACCTGGGAGAGTACGGCTCCTACCCCGACATTACTAGCATCTGCATCCACAACGAACGTTTCCCCGGGAGTGGGGTAAGCCAGTATCGGGGCATCGCATAGCCGTTGTTTAAGTGCCTTGAAGCTCTTCTCGCACTCAATTGACCATTTGAATTGTTTTCCCTTTTCCGTCAACTGGTGCAGGTTCTTTGCGATCCCGGCAAAATCCTTCACGAACCGTCTGTAGTAGGTGGCTAGGCCCAGGAAGCTCCTTAGTTGGTGTTTGTCTTTGGGGACTGGCCAGTTTTTCACCGCTTCGACCTTCTCCGGATCGGTTCTCACTCCTTTCGCTGAAATTATGTGTCCCAGGTACTTGACTTCCGCTCTAAACAGGGCGCACTTCTTGGGGTTGAGCTTCAGGTGGGCACTTCGAAGCCTTTGAAACACATCCCTTAGATTGTCTCGGTGTTGCGCAAACGTTTTTCCTACGACGATGACATCATCCAAGTATACCAAACAGGTTTTCCATGTTAACCCTTGCAGGACACATTCCATCAATCGCTCGAAAGTCGCCGGAGCATTGCACAGCCCGAATGGCATTACCGTGAATTGCCATAGCCCATTTCCTGCGGTGAAGGCGGTTTTCTCCCGGTCTTCTGGATGGATCTGTACCTGCCAGTAGCCACTCTTCAAGTCGAGAGTGGAAAACCATCGGGCTCCTGATAGTGTGTCTAGCGTGTCGTCAATCCGTGGCAGAGGGTAGCTGTCTTTCTTGGTGACGTAATTGAGCTGCCGATAGTCCACGCAGAACCGCGTGCTGCCATCTTTCTTCTTAACCAGTACAACCGGTGATGCCCACGGACTTTTGGAACTTTCAATCAGACCTTCTTTCTCCATTGCCGACACCATCTCTGCAACTTCTGTCTGCTTTGCCAATGGAAGGCGCCTAGCAGGCTGACGAATTGGTCTAGTATCACCAGTGTCTATTCGATGTTGTACCAGGTGTGTTCGGCCGTATTCTCCGTCCTGTGAGGCAAATACATCAGCGTACTCATTGATAAGATTCTCTGCCATAGTTCGCTGCTCCTGATTCAGCTCACTGGACTGGAGAATCGTCTCTCTCGCTTCCGCTGTCCAAGGTGATGGGAGAAGTTTTGGAGCATCACGTTCAGATATTGTTGCGACGGCGGTAATCGGCGTGCATTTTCCAGTCACCTCCCCTCGCCTTAGTTTGACAGTGTGTGGTCTTGCGTTCAAAACCCTCACTGGAACCATGGTGTTCTTTGGTTCGACTAACGTCTTTCCCACGATGTAGTCTTGAGAATTCTTCTCTGGGTCTGGTTCTACTATGTAGAATCGGTGGCTCCCAAGATCACCTTCCAGCTTCGTCCAAATGATTGTCTCTGAAGACGGCGGCAAAACTTCGTCTTTGCTGATGACTGTCCTGAGAGTTACGGCATTCTCATTTCCGTACACCATCGGAATCTCCACATTTCGATACCTCAGTACTTGCATCCCGATGTCCAAGATTACTTCATTTGCTTTCATGAAGTCTACTCCGATGATGCACTCGTCGCATATATCTGCCACCAGAAACGCATGGGAGAACGTCAGTCCTGCCAGAGTAATCGTAAGACGAACTTCTCCAAATACCTTCGCCATTTCCCCTGTTGCAGTCTTCAGGCAGTAGCTGTTGGTGTTGTGCAGCCAGGAGCTTTTGACGATATCTCTTCTTACAATGGAGGCAGTGGCACCTGTGTCGATGGTGGCTACGCACTTCTTCTCGTTGATTAGTGCCTCCACTGTCAGGCTCTTGTTACCCCGTTTGGTTTGCGAAACTTGAATGGTGGTCCTGGGGGCCTCGATTCCAGTAACCAACTTCTGCCCCGCGAAGTTGGTCCTTACGCATTTCCCGACTGCTGGTTTTGCGAAGTCTGACTGACAGGATGGATGTTATCACCGCCAGATGCTTCCTCTCTGCTTCTCCTACTTCCGCAATGTGAACAATTTCCTCGTCTAGGTGCACTTCTGCACTGCCGTTGTAGGTGTCCCGTTTGGTTGCAATTCCAGCAACGGATTTGACTTCCGCGAGCTCTGTCTTCATCCATGACGGCTGTTCTCTGGCATGAGCATTCCACGACGGACATTTCCCTGACACGGTGTATTCCCTGGTATGCTTGGTCCGCAGCCTTCATTGACAAAGCGAATGCCAATGCCTCGGGGAGTGTTCGCTTTTCAGCCATCCTTACAGCCATTTGCAGTTGTCTGTCCTCTATGGCCTGAATAAAAGCTTCCACCGCCATTTCGTTGATAAGCTCCTCACCGGCTTTAGGGTATGAAAGATGGGCTAGTCGCTCTATATCCGCTTGCAACTGTTGGAGCGTTTCCCCCCTTTTCTGGACTCGACTACGCAGCTGAACCCTGTACACCTGCTGCATGTGTTCATCCCCAAACCGCATCTCGATAGCCTGAACCAGAGAGTCGTAGTTCTGCTGTTTATCTTCCGGGATGGTCTGCAAGAGCTCCGCAGCTGGACCCCTCAGTGCAAGTGTGAGTGCAATGGACTTCTCTTCATCGTCCCAGCTATTGGTCATTGCGGCCGCTTCGAATTGCCTTTTATAAATTGGCCATGATGTTTGACCATCGAAGATAGGAGGCTGCATCTCCTTTCTTCTCAGACCGTCAGTGGAATATTCCCGTGCTTTCTGTCTCTTCACGTTGCTGAGCTCCTTAGCAAGATTTTCGACTTGCTTTCCTACTATCTCGAATTGCGTATCCACTTTTTCAAACTGAGTCTCTATCTTCCCGAACTGAGTTTCATGTTTCTCAAAATTTTCATCGAATCTAATTTCGACTTTTTCGAGTTGCGTCTCGACCTTCTCGATTTTTTCTTCGATCACTTCGAATTTGGATTCCAAGTTCTTGTTTTGCTCATCAAGTTTACTTTCCAGAGCATCTAGAGAATTCTTTTGTTCGTCCATTGCTTTCTTTTGTTCGTCCAGCTTAAGTTCTAGAGAATTCCTTTGGTCGCCCATTGCTTTCTTTTGTTCGTCCATCGCTTTCTTTTGTTCATCCAGCTTAAGTTCTAGAGAATTCTTTTGTTCGTCCAGCTTAAGTTCTAGAGAATTCCTTTGGTCGCCCATTGCTTTCTTTTGTTCGTCCATCGCTTTCTTTTGTTCATCCAGCTTAAGTTCTAGAGAATTCTTTTGGTCATCGAGCTTATGACTTTGATCTTCTATTGCTTTCTTTTGTTCGTCCATGACTAACTTAAGTTGCAGGAGCAGACTTGTTATACCCGGGTCGGCTACTGTACTTGCTGGTTCCTCTTCCACGTCAAACTCTATGTCATGCGGATTTTCACCTTCCTGCGTTACTGCTTCTTCCAGACGAATCAGTAGGGCATCTTTTCCCCCAGTTGTGTCGAGGTTCCGCTTACTGAGTTCTGCCTTTAGTTGAGTTATAGTTAGTTTTCCCAATTTGCGACCCATTTTGCGCAACTAATTAACTCAACACAGAAATCGTTTTTTTTTTTTTTTTTTTTGTGCAATTTCACACCACGGAAATAGTTATTCACAGAATAAGTTTTATCCCGCTTCTGACACCAATGTAATATGCGAGCTACGGCTCGAGTAGATAAAACAATTATTCTGTGAAATTACTTCTTTATTTTCTACTCTATAGAACAATTCAAGTTCACACTATACTATTCTTCGCAAATTCTTTTCTTACAAGGTCTCTTTCCTCTCAAATCACTTTATCTCCTTTCAATTACTTAATTCACAAATTCAAACTAATTACTTTTTCTTGTTTACTCTCAACTTTCAATTTATCACCAAATTACAACTTCGCCTTATTATCACTTTTCCAATCTCTTCGCCACGGTTCTAAAACCAACTGTGTTTTTTTTTGATCGCCATCTGTCCTTATATAGCAGAAGTTTCTGATAGCCAGAAACTTCTAGCAAATTCTTCGACCACTGGAACAAGAGAAATAATTCTTGCAGTTATAATTCCCTAATATTATCCCTAATATTATCCCTAATATTATTTGTCTCTTTCGTTGACATGAGCTGTGGAGACTTCGTCCCAGACACGAACCTCGAATGAAGGACAGTTTGAACCAAAAATTCTGCCAGAATGGAAAGTCACTTCGGAATTTGCTGCATAGACATAGGCGCGTAGTTATTATTATGCTACAATATGTTAGTGGATGCGAGGAAGCCTCCAAAAGAGTGGTGCCTGCATTTTCGCTGGTGTTTCTACAAATGTTGCACTTCCAAGTGTCTCTTTTAGAGCCCATTGATCTCCATGACCTTTCGGTGACCGTAGTGCATTCGAAATGTAATTTTCGGGAGCACATAGGGCAAACGACGAAATCGCCAGCAAGGGGCAGTTTCTCTTTGCAATAATCACACAAGTTCATGTTACTTACTGCGTTTAACAAGAAACGGGGACGATAGAAAGCAACAGACAAAAGTAAAGGAAGATGTTGCAGTTATTGGATGTTTTCTTTTAAGAAGAGAAACTATGAAAAATCACTTTTACACTATGTTTTTCCATTAAATTTTATAGTCACTATCTTATTATGTTTTATTTGAATTTTGGTATGGAAAAACTCTTTTAAACAGAAAATTTTTAGTAAAAACTTGGAGTACTCGCATAAAACCAACCGTTCACAACCGATGATAACTAAGATGACGATAGAGCCAAATTGGGACGTGTGTACTTTATTTTGTCAGTCCAGTTACTTCAGATATACCCTCATGCTCCAACATTCCTTGCATCCCAGGAATGTTAATTTGAATTCCATTTTCAAGACCTCTTTTGTCACATTGCAAAACAAAACAACTCCTTATAATATGTCTGGACTTTAATTGGTCAATTACAAAGCAAATGCCACATTTGTATGCCTATATATGCGTATAACAATTTCAGATATCTCGGAAAGCTTATTTAACCTTCATCGGTGCCTTATTTCAGGTAACTTTAAAGTTCCTTGTGGGTCAAATGACACACATATCCCAGGGCTTATATTTTTGTCTATGAATAAAATAAAGACGGTTTTCTAATTGAAAATTGTTTATTATTTATGGCTTTATTAACTCAAATAGAAAAAAACGGTTTTCGGATTGATATTAATGTAAAAAGAAAAGAAAATACTGGAAAATCTAAAAAAAAATAAATTAAAATCAATTCAATCGGGTCCCTGGTACGCATTTTTCGCATATTTTGAAGTAGTGAGAAGGACAGACATATTTCACTCACACTTATCACACCGTGCGGAGTGTTTGTTTGAATTTGAGCGTGAAGTACACATGTGACAACTAGCTCTTTTGTTGGTGACTGGTTGATGAATCAACGGCAATGATTCCATTTGTGGTAGTTCTGCTAATTGTGGTGGATGCTCAAACTGCACTGCACTTGAAGTTGATGGCATTGGATTTCTGATGGTGTTCATAACAGCAAGCGCATTTGCACCTCGTGGCATTCTTTTACGTTGCTCGATATATGGAATACAAAGCGATTGACCAAGTTCGACCAAAAATAATCTTCTTCTGATATTTATCTTCTGTAAATTCCAATCGGGATTCAATTTCGTGTAAATAAGCATTGTATGCTGATAAATCGAGCATATTGCATAAAATGGCAACAGGCCATCTGCTTACGTTTCTTTTGCATCGATACGTCGCAACCAACTTATCCAGAACATCGACTCCACCTTTTGTGCGATTGTAGAATTTGATTATTTCAGGCTTTTTCGCAGGATCATTCGCATCAATGGCAACAGTCGAATGATAAGTGGAGAGCAGCGACGTTTTTTTTGGAACATATGACAGCATGCAAGCACGTAGATTATGCTCAAACACGTATTCAGTATGATGAAGCAGTTTCTTTTTCATATCCACCAACGAAGGGGGGTGTCATTTGCCGTTGTTTGAGTTTTGTAGCGAGTTGATGAGAAGTTAAAAAATTGTCACACGTAACATTTCTCCCATTCAAACCTTAGAGAGATAAAGGAGAGTAGGAAGATATGAAACTGAAATAGTAAACAAACCAAATAAATGAAATACCTTCAGTCATATCCAATACCACTCGTTCTCCTTGATTCACTTCTTGTGCGCAGTTGCGATCACGTCCAGTATATACTTGCACATTGTATGCATACCACGTTTCAGCATCAACAGCGATCCACAATTTGAAACCATATTTGGCTGGTTTCGATGGTATGTATTGTGTAAATGGTGATCTACGACGAAATGGTAAAAGTTGTTCATCAACAGTAACAAAATTACCAACGCAATACGATATTTTCAACCGTTGCACCCATTTATCAAAAACTGTACGTATTGGGGCTAGTTTATCTCTTTGTCTCAATCTAGTCTCCTTATCATCAAAACGCAAGAAACTGTTGATTAGTGTGAAACGTTTTAGCGCCATTGTTGATGCGAAAATTGGTCTGCCATGCTTATCGTCCCAAAGTTCGGTAACACACTCTCCTTTTGAACGATAAACTCAAGCCAATATAAGTAAACCAAAAAAAGCACGCATTTCAATTATTTCTATGTCTATCCAGTCATTCTTGTATCGACGAACGCCATACAAATTCGTCATTTGGAGGACAATTTTTTCAAACGGTTGAATAAACAATAAAAATGATGTGAGAATATCCGTACACTGACCAGAAGCATATACTGTTGGTCCTAGAAATAGAAAAATAATTGCAATAATATGAACCATGAAGCAAACGAACTACAAGTTCTACCTTGTCTGTTGCCGAATGATATTGTCGAAAATGTATTCGAACGGGACAATGGCATTGCTTCTTTCTTTGTTTTTCGGCAGCAGCACTATGTTTGGCTGTATAACGGCAGCTTCTCTTTTATTTTGGTCGACATATTCGACATCGGAATCATCGCTGACGTAATTATCTTCGCTATTTGATTCATTGTCACTTGGTACGAAGTCATCGTCACTATCTAAATCGTAATCACCACTAACATCACTCCCATACTCATCAAAAAAGAACAAATCCATTTTAATTTATTTAGTTTCGGATCGAAACAACAAACGAACAAATGAAGCGTCTTTCCACAGCAAATGATACACAAGAGCAATTGTGGTGGAACAATTCCGAGTAATTAGTACAAGAGGCATTTTAGTTACTTGATTTTTATATGTTCTTGTGGCTCAGTGGAGCAAGCCGTGGACTCTGGTGCTGAAGGATCCGAGTTCAATTAATTTAATTTAACAAAATAAAAATAGTGAGAAAGTGGAACGTGAAGTGCCGATAAGCATTAAGGCAATGAACCCGGCCAATCGGCAAAAGGGTGTTCCCTTGCCCAAACATGTGGTAAAAACTCGCGAGCAGAAGCAACCAGTAGGGTCGACAACAACTGTAGAAGCAACAACACTAGCAGCTTCAAGGAATATAATAACAGCTACTACAGCAGCATCTAAAACAACAACAACAATAACAGCTACGCCAGCAGCTACAAAAACAATAGAAGAACCAGAAAAAAATTAAAACCAACGCAAAATCGGTCGCCCAAGAATTGCAAACCGTCGTTGTTACGGGAAGTGATCAATTAATTAAGACGGAGGAGCTCGGAAGAGAGCTCAAGATTTTCGAAAGAGAGCTCAAGAATTTCGAAAGAGATGACCTCAAGTTCGTGGAGCTCAAGCCGTTTTCTTCGCTGTGGCAAGGGGTGATAACCGTAACTTACCATTCAGTACAGTACAGACTACTCGTAACAGCAAAATTGATAGGTTGCACGATATTCGGTACCTGTAAAATTTAGATGTGTAAAGTGCAACAAGGACTTAGAGAATGTCTTCTTGGCAAGGAGAGAGTTGAAGACAAGAGTGCCCTCTCTTGTGTGCTCTGCAGGAACTCTGGACACACCGCCAACTTCAGGGGCTGCCGAAGGTACCAGGCGCTGAAAAATGATTTCAGGTCAGCAAACAGTATATTGAAGAAGAGAAGAGCCAAAAGAGTCGCGCGGTCTCTAATTTTGTGGCACCCAATGTGTCCTTTACCCAAATATCAGTTGGACCGGGTAAAGCCACTATGACAGCAAATACGCCAAAAGTAGCCCAAAAGGCACCGGAGGCGGATCTGGACTTGAAAGCGATCCTTCTGTGTTTGCACGGAAAGATCGACAATTTTCAGAAACAACTTAATGAACAAGAGGGTCGAATAGATGTCATCTTTTCGGAACTATTTGGAGGGTCTGGCTGGCCATAAATCATGATGGCTACGCTGGATGAGGGAAACTTAAAGATCCTTGCTGTGAATGTTAATTCACTGGTCAGCATCGAGAGAAAAACCAGCCTTTCAAACCTGCTAGGAACCGAAAACCCGGATGTGCTTTTGGTTAGCGAAACTAAGCTAAAACAGAAACAAAAAATTGGGATGTCAGAACTTCCATGTAGTTGGAATAGACCGGCCTCACTCCACACAAGGAGGCGGGGCTGGAATATTCATTCGTAAAGGTCTGCGCCATTAGGATATATATAGCGGGGATGTGCGTACGCGACGGATATCCCTTCTTTTCCGAGAAGTGGCTCTTTCTTGGACTTGGCCCTAACGGACGCAAGACTAGAACTGACGAACACAGATCGAAACACGCGAAACTGTTTGCGTGCGTTCGAGTATAATAGTGACCACTATGGACTCGCCACCACAATAAGGATCCCGAACGAGCAAACGCTGCTGGAGGAGTTCGATGCGGTTTGTTCCTTCGATTACCGAAAGGTGCACTGGTCGCGCTTCTCTAGATTGTTAAAGCGGGATATACGTTCGAGTGGGATCCATCCCCCGACAAACAGGAACATAACAAATGATGACAACGATCAGTATTTGTTGCAAATGAACGATGTCATCAACCCAACAATGGAACGAACTATTCCTCGGATAAGAAGTTCCGATGACGACCAGACAGATAAGTACAGAAACCCTACAATCGATGCACTCTACCGACAGCCTGCTCTCGAGGCTTAAAAGGCTGCACAGACAATTTACTGACCGAAACGAACCGGAGATAAGGACGCCAAATTCAGAGATCCGAAACTTGAAGCAGCTTATTAAAGAAAATTCGGGCAACGAAATTCGGGCTATTAAAGCCTGTAGGCCAAATATATTCCCACAGGTAAATAAGTTGTCCAGGAGGAAGGATCACAATGATATACCATGTGTCCGCATCTCCCAGACAACAGAGAACAGACAGACATTACTGACTGCCGGAATAAGTCCGGAAAGTGTCGCATCAAACGACGGTTTTTTCGTAGTCGAGGACCCACAGGAGAGAGTGGATTTGCTGGGCGCTTGTTTCGAAGCCGTGTATACGGTGAACAAACCTGTTCACCGAAACCATGATATTGAGAATAGAGCCATGGTGAATCACATTTATCTAAGCACCGAACTTGAGAATTGGCGATCTGAGAATAACGGTTTCACCGTATTCAATGATGAAAACCATACGAACGTCGTCATCGCCGATAGACGAGATACATCTTACTTGTTTGTGTCGAAAGATGATCTTCTTTGCATCTTAGATTCACTTAAGAATAAAAAGTCGGCGGGAGTGGATGGTCCCAAACGTTGTATTGAGACAACTACCTCTACCTCTATTTTTGTCACGCTGTTTAATAATGCGTTGAATAATGTATATTATCCGGCGCATTGAAAATAGCGGTGGTACACCTTATCCCGAAAAGGTGTAAAGATAAGACGAACCCTGTTAATCCTCGGTCAATTAGTTTGCTTCCGAATGTTAGCAAGGTATTTGAGTAAGTTTTCAATAGAGCCCTGTTGAAGTGAGTCGAGGACAATAACGTCATTCAGGACAACCACTTTGGTTTCAGGGCGGGGCATGACACTATTCCATTCAGTTGACTTTGAGAAGGCCTTCGACACTATATGGTTAGAGGGACTTTTCTATAAGTTGACTATGCTGGGTGTTGTCCCAGAGACAAATTGGGGTTTAAACCAATAATAAATATCAAACACCAAATTAAAAAATACAAATTCGATTTTATTTCCTGAAATATATATGTTAACTACAATATTTTTAATGTTTTAATTTAACTTACAATTGGTATCTGAAAACTGAACAAACCCAATCTGTTCTTAAGAAACATAAGCAATTCAAAGCTATATTAAACTTTTAATCAAACTAGACAAATTCTATGGCAGCGGTGGATCTCTTAACCTTAACGAATATGATGAAATTCAGACCACATGCGCGCAGTTTTCTTCATTAAACAATTTGCTATCTCTCTCGCTGAAAGAGACGAAATTGTTATCATGAATGACTATCGAAATAATTTGGAGTTGCCAATGCAAAAATAAAAAAAGGTATTCTTTTTTTTCTTTAAATTCGACTCGATGATATTCCGGCGGCCGTCTGAGACCTAGGTATGAAGCGCCACAAAACACCCTCGTACCTTGACGAATATTCGCAGAGAGAGGTCTCCATTTCCTTAACATCTTTGTCCAACAAGTTTACTGTCCCAACAAAGTTGAGACTGTTGTCACTGTAGAAAAACCTCGTCACGACACGGTTGATCAGGAAACGCCTAACAGCCATAGTGCATTGATCTAAACTAAGATCGTTCAGCAACTCTATCTGCACTGCTCTGAATGTAAGACATGTGAAAATCATGCCGTAACGTTTCACCGTACCTCGACCATACTTAACCAACAAGGAGCCGAAACAATCTACTCCGACATGAGTAAAGGGCCTGGAGTCAAAGGCTAAGCGAGCTTTAGGAAGCTGGCCCATTAACGGCATAACCGCCTTAGCCCTGAGATGCTTGCACATGTAGCATCCTTTTCGCACTCTCTCTACAGCTCCTCGTATGCTGATTATCCAGGCGCTTTCACGAATGTCAGATATAACACTAGCAGTTCCCATGTGAGAGTTTTTTTGGTGATGATAATCGATAAGTAGGTCGACCAAAGGATGCCCCTTGGGGAGTAACGCTGGATTGCGAGAGGAATATGAAGAATTTGCTTTTTGCGCCCTCGAACGCAGTCGTATCGTACCATCCTCGTCAAGAAACGGCGACAAACTCAGGATTGAACTTGACGAGCTGACTCTACCACTTGACCTAAGAGCAACGATGTCACTCGGAAAAGACTCTTCTTGGACCTTTCGAAACATCCAATCTTCGGCTTGACGAAACTCGAACGGCGTGACGAAGACTTCTTTAACGGTGGCCTTTTTCTGAAGGATGTGTTTGAACCGTAGCAAAAAGGCAATTGCTCCGACGGAGGAAGACCATCTGGATTGAAATCTTGCAGATAGCAAGTTATACGCGCCGTAATAACTCTTTTGTTTATGAACATGAAGCAACATTTTAAGAGCATTTTGTCCGTTGTTCTCTATATCAGATGCAGCCATGCAGGGTATAACGGGCCATTTCTCCAAAGAATGTTTCAGGAAATCTGGGCCTCTGAACCATCTCGTACCACTGACGGGGAGCGGTAGAGTCCAGAATCTCACCTACTCGAGATGCAACGAAGGACGGCAATTTGTTGGTGCACTTGATCCAAGAAAGTACAGTCTTCGAATGGGTGAAGAACATCGACTCGTCAATACGTATGGTATGGAGATTCCTTAATTGTAGCTGCCAATCGAACTCCAAGCACAGCAGCTTGCAGCTCCAAGCGAGGTATAGATAATTGTTTAACAGGTGCGACCTTGGCCTTTGCCATAACCGAAAGTAAGCCACTGTAGCAAATGCCTTTTCCGACGCGTCGACGAAAACTATCAGACGTACTTTGGATTCGTCAGGGTTCCAAGATACGTATCGACGAGGAATCTTGATATTTTCAATGTGCTTCAGATCGTTGATAAAACCCAGCCACAAGTTTCGTAAATGAAATGACACCGGCTCGTCCCAACCAAATCATTCTCTCCATACGTCTTGAAGTACGATGCGTCCGCGGATGATGAACAATGAAACAATTCCTAGAGGATCGAAAATTTTCATGATGGTTTTAAGCATCTGTCGCTTGGTTATAACCGCGTCTTCAGCTAACATATCTTTCATGACCTCATCGTCCGCAAGTTTATACGAGAAGTGATCCGAGGATGGATGCCAAAACATACCTAAGACCTTGGAAACCAAGCAATCGCTTTCATTAGGATTAATGCTTACCAACTTGGTGTTGACATAAACATCCGGCATCTGATGCAAAAGATCACGGCTATTTGATTGTATTCCTACAAGATCAAAATTCATGGAACGACAAATGTGAATAGCATCTCTCGTAACAGAAATAGCTTCTTCAACTGAGTTATGGCTATTGAAATAGTCGTCGACATAGGTGCGTTTGGTCAATCCATCAACGGCTTCGGGACACTCATCTTTAAATAGGTTGGCATGGTGATTTTTAACATACTGCGCGCAAGTCGGAGAACATCTAGAACCAAACATCATGACTTCCATGATGTATACCGACGGATGCCTAGTGCTGTCTCCTTCACTCCATAGAATGCGTTGGCACTGCTGATCCTCAGCCTTGATTCGGATTCTGTGGAACATCTCTCTTACATCAGCGTTCACAGCTACTTGATGCTCCCGGAATTTGAAGAGACCAGCATGTAATGGAACCAGGTTGCCTGGGCCCTTCATCAAGTGAGTATTTAAGGATATACCGTTGACTTTCGCAGCCACGTCCGTCACGCATCTAGGTTTTGGTGGAAACTTGTTAGGGTTTATAATGATAAAGGTTGGCGCGTACCAAACCCGAGGCCAATCCTTCTCCAACTCCTCCTGCGAAGCAATTCTAGCATAACCCTTAGAGATCAAATCCCGAAAATAATTGTTTTTCCACTCCAGAAGATGAGGCTTCTTCCTTATGGACTTCTCCAAGCCAAGAAGGCGTTTAAAGGCCACATCATAGCTGTCGGGTAGGCTTTTTTTTTTATAATTTGCACGTGTTAAAGGGAATATGAATACCCTTATACTAATTTTTAGAACACGTACGTTTTGTGGAAAGAGGAAGAGGCAGAGAGAAAGACAGAGTGCTGTGGTTTGAAACTCAGGTGGTATTAAGTTTCTGTGAACTCCAAGGGTGGCTGTCCAGATAACTGGGGAGTATTTTGTTTGTTTTCGCTATTATTGTCGTTGCTTATGATTCACAGTACGTCGCCTGAATCCCACAGAAGGCCAATCTCATATTGCCTGCCCATTAGTTTCAACGAGCGTTCCATTATATCGAAGGAGCGACTGACTTTTCTACTAAGCAATTCACCCTTTGGAGGCATGACACCAAACTCCTCGGTGGTGAAATGACGCTGTACAAGTTCGTGCAGGTCAACTTCCTCCCTAATGGCATCGTGGAACATGAGTTTCTGGAGCTGATTTGCCGTACACGATCCAGCCTAGTAGAGTCTTTAAGGCGTGAGGTTCCTCAACCTTGCCATGGCGCTGACCGTGGCCTAATAGGAATTTTGCTTGATCCAAACCAAGCAGTATTTTCGGTCGAGCATCCACCAGATCAGAGAGCGGAAGACCTCGAAGATGAGGGTATAAGCATTTCAAACGCGCAACATCGATAGACTGCCTAGCAAGACCCAAGTCTTTGATGGTGTAGACATTATTCAGAACATACTGCTTACGACCCTTAACACCAGACACACATAACGAAGTGCGATTAGAATTCTCGACACGAGACACTGCAATGTGAGTTGTTCGGGTTGTCCATCCAGCCCCAGGTCATGAAAAAGGTCTTCCTCAATCATCGACAACGACGACCCATCATCCAGAAAGGCATAGGTGTCCACAAATAAGTCTCCATTACCATAAATCCGAATCGGCACTATCTTGAACATTATTTTGACATCAGCCCCGATATGAGAGGAGTGAATATGCGGATGTGGTGTGAACGGAACAGCTGCAGAATTTAAACCGGAGTTGCTGACGCTTGATGTCGTATGCAACAATGGGTGGTGACGTCGGTTGCATCCATCGGTGCCACACGATCTTTTTTTAGAGCATGCTTTCCATTGATGCCTTGATGGATCTAGGCATGTGAAACAAATAGCCTTTTCTTTGACAAACGTCTGTCTTTGATCCGGGGTTAAAGCCAAGAACTCTTCACAATGGAACAAAGCATGTTGTTTTTTGTTGCACTTGCAACATAGGCTGGCCGACGCAGACGATGAAACGGGTTGATACGACAGCAATCGAGAAGATTTGGTGTTACCGGCTAACTGTGACTTCTTTTGTTCAGATGGTCCACCAGTTCTCATCAGATCAGGAGGTAAATCAATTACCGTTTCCGTCAGGAACTCAGCAAACAGTTGAAGATTGACTCGTGGCAAAACTGACCTTCTTTTTTGCCACTCTTGATAAAGCCCTGCACCTAACCTAGAAGCTAGACTAGTGAGAACATACCCATTCGTAAGGTCCTCTTCTCTGTTCATCGATTTGATGTCTGCTACGAACCCGTTGAGTTTCACTGCCCATAAACGAAGCTTGGAATCGCACTTTGACGTGAGCTTCGGAAGACTTAATAAATTTGAAGTCAAGTCGTGAACCAAAACGTCATATCGACCAAACATGGTGCGAAGCAAATCAACTATCGCGTCAGCATCCAATGAATACTTCAGTCGATCGCTTACAAGATAATACGCCTCTCCTTTTAATGCCTTACGCAAACGAGCAACAATTTCTTTAGCGCTGTATCTCCCCTCGATCGTAGTAGATTTGTAGACCTCCTCAAAATAAGGCCACTCTCTTTTGTTTTCACCAGAGAAATTCGGCAGCTCTTGCACATTGCTGCGATTTAATATCGTGAGAAGATTTGCCATATCTTGGTCTCGAATAGAATTATCACGAGTGCCTGGATCCTGATCGGACGTTTCTCGCCACGGAGTAGACTGACCTGGCAGCTGGTCGGACCTTTCCCACAACGGACTAGATTGACATTGCCCAAGCGTACTATTCAAAAGTGCCTGATGGTTAGCCTGGATCTTCTTAATTATTTCTAGTTTGGCAGATTTTATAGCCCATGAACTTGATGACTGAGCGCTGATGGAGGTGGAAACTGGTTGGTCCTTCACGATGGATACCTTTGACAGCTTCAACTTTGTTTCCGCGAGTTCAGATCGCACCTCCAAAAGCTCCTTGTCTCGTTGTGCTACTGCGGCTTGCGCCACTGCAGCAGCTTCAATAATTAAATCCACGTGATCGTCGGCCTCATCTGCTGCGGCGGGTACTGGCAAAGAACTTCTGCGACTCCTATGCACCTTTGAAACATCATCATCCTCTCGTACAACACAGTTTTCCTCCTCACAAAAGCAGGGAGTTATTGTGTCGAACTTGTTGGGATCAAAATCATTGCAATTATAGTGCCACCAGCGTTTACATTTGTCTCAAGACACCATGGAGTCATCATCCGGTCTTCGACAACTCGACGAGCTGCAATTATGTGCCAAATTGTCCATATTCAAAGGCATGAAAATCGGTGTTGTAGAATAGCAACAATTGAAATAAAATAATGTTGTCCCAGAGACAAATTGGGGTTTAAACCAATAATAAATATCGAACACCAAATTCCACAATTCAAATTCGATTTTATTTCCTGAAATATATGTTAACTACAATATTTTTAATGTTTTAATTTAACTTACAATTGGTATCTGAAAACTGAACAAACCCAATCTGTTCTTAAGAAACATAAGCAATTCAAAGCTATTTTAAACTTTTAATCAAACTAGACAAATTTTCTTAACCTTAACGAATATGATGAAATTCAGACCACATGCGCGCAGTTTTCTTCATTAAACAATTTGCTGTCTCTCTCGCTGAAAGAGACGAAATTATTATCATGAATGACTATCGAAATAATTTGGAGTTGCCAATGCAAAAATAAAAAAGGTATTCTTCTTTTTTTCTTTAAATTCGACTCGATGACACTGGGTATGCACAGACCCTTGCTATATGTAATTTACAATATGCTTATGGGAAAGAAGTTCGTTGTCAAATGTGGCAACGTGATTTCGAGCAGAGTCTTCGACATTAAAAACGGTCTACAACAGTGGGCGGTGAATTCGCCGTATGCTGACGATTTAGTGGCATGCAGATCTGGTTCTAAAATCGAGCTCGTCAACATCATTTATCCATATCGATGCAAAAGGGATGGTACAGACGATGGATGGTACAGACGAGGGATGGTATCCCGGCATTGTACCACCGCCACAGCAGCGCGAGAGATAAACGGCTTAACCACAGCGCACAGGGGTTTAGTTTGTACGAAAGAGCGGACAAAAATCTGTTAAATCTGAACTATTTAACGGATTTTAATGAAATTTGGCACACATGTTAAGATTAGTATTATACGTATTTGGTCAAAATTTGGTTAAGAAAAAATAGTTGGAAAAAAGTTATTGACATTTTTTTAAAAGGGGTTTTGATGTTGTACTGAAATAAAAAAATTTTTTTTGATTTCTCTCCATGGATCAAAACTTTATGTACGGTTGGTGGCATGTTGTACCATTTATAATTCTCAACAAAAAGTTGTGCAGTTTCCCATGCGTACTCTGCAATTTTTTTGAAATCTACTTTTTCATTCGATGTTGTTACTTCAAGAATAACAGCAAACCGCCGAATTAGGTCTTCACTGACTGCAGTGATTTCTGAAGTCATTGCTGGATTGGCAAAGAACCTCCTGGATGTGTTGCCGTCATTACTTGTCCCCGTACCCTGTTTTACAACATCAACAATGATGACCCATTTTTCACGAAATTCCTGCAGAATTTTTTTCTTCTGAGCGTCTCTAATTCGGCGGGTCTCACTGTTGGTTCTCCATGCTTTAAATGGCAAATTGTAGGCAACATGGAGGATACACTCCATAAATTTTATACGAGCGTGGAGAGAAGCAGTATCGTGTAGAGGATGGTCGATCATTATTCCACACAATAGTATCCTTATTATCCCTCAGTCATTTGAATTGGTAAAAAAATTTCATAAACATATTAGCGTCCGAAGTTTCCTCATGGTAAAATTTTTGATTATACTGGGGTTGTCCTAAGGCACCAACACATCCCCATTTAGTGTATAGTGTTAAAGACTCTCTTCTGCTGTTTTTTCTTTCTAATAACCTTGTTGCAGTGTGGTCTAACAATTTTTGTGGTTTCGCACTTGCTCAGCTTTCCGTAATGTTTATTTCTAAAGGATAGCACATTTTCTTTGCCTCTAGCAATTTAACATAAGGTGGAAAAACATCATGTCATTCGTCTTTAAGGGCATATCTGAATACTTCATATTGGCGTTGCAAGAGCCTTATCCGGATGAAAATGTGAAGAGGACAAGCTTTCTGATGTTGCTGCATAGTTTATCTCTTCTTGAGGAAATATATTTCTAATTTCGTTTCTCTTATACCTTTTAGCTCGATAACAGCATTCTTCAAAACTTTTTCACGGTCTTCCAGTGTTGACGCATGCACAACACATTATACGTACCCTGGAAGTTAGTACGTGTGTCATAGAACCATGGAATTCTGTGTGTGATCTCTCCTTCACACACTGTATTATTAGACATATAAAAGGGAAATCAGATTCCAATAAATTACTCTTTGTGAATCAATTGCCGACGATAGTGTTTTATTTTTTTATTAAATTTTATTTCGTTCAAACATTTGGTCCTTCTTGCCTATAAAAAAAAAGTAAAATCAGTGCAACTTTAAAAAAAAAATTACGTTTATTAATACAATTTATTAACATTAAAAGATTAAAAAAAAAATAAAAAAAACATTTATTCAAATTTGAACAATTGCGGTGAAGTTCGGTAGACCCTTTAGTAAACGGTTTTTGGTAGACCGCTGGTGAACAGTTTTGTAAGACCGCTTCGTAGACAGTAATAGTGGCAAATACAGTCAACGGTTAAAAACATTTAAAACGGACACTGTGAGTTTTTGTCTCTAAGTGCAAACAGTTTTTACGCGTCGTGCAATATTTTTTATATAATCGTCAAAACGCGACGTGCAATAAAATTTTCATTTTGGGATACAATTTTTTTTTTTTTTTTTGTTCATCCACGCCGACATCAACAACGCTGGACTGCTAAAAGAAGAAAATAAGAGTTTTGTAAGTAGAAACAACTTGTCTATAGAATATTGCTTACCATTCCTTTTTTTTAATCCGACATGGCCAACACGGACAAACTGCTTAAAAATCTTCTGGCACAAATAAGAAGGACTAGGAATTATCTAAATGGAAGGATTTCTGTCCTTGAGTCCAACCTCCGTAAGGGTACAGCATACCAAGAGGAGGCGGTTGCAGCGCTGGCAGAAGATAAGGCAGAAAATATAGTTAGCCTGTATGAGGAGCTAAAAGACACATACCTGGACTACAATGACATGCTTGATGCATTGGACAAAGTGGACGGGGCACTCAGGCATCGTCAACACATGCGGATAATGCGGTAAGTCCTTCAAACCTCATTAAATTGCACGAGCCAGAACTAGTTTTAAACAAGATAGATGTTCCAAAGTTTTCATTCCATGACCTTTTTGTTTCATTGGTTCACAATAGGAAGAATTTATCTGAAATACAGAAGCTCCATTATTTGAAATTGAGTGTCGTGGGTGAAGCCAATAGACTATTACAGCACCTTAGTATAGATAATGGTAATTACGAGAAAGCTTGGTCTATTCTTAAGGACAGGTATGACCACAAGCGGGTGCTAGTGAATGCACAATTCAAGCTATTTTTTAGACGCCCAGTTCTTCAGGAAGAGACATCCACTGTTTTAAAAACATTATACTGAGTGTCGGCACTCACTGGTCAATTTGAAACTCCCAGTGGAACATTGGGACGCCATTTTAATTTATATTATGGTCCATAAGCTTCCTGCAAAAACCCAACAGTTATGGGAAGAAAAATTGGGGGTAAAGAAAGATTTACCTTCGTTTAAGGAGTTTGCCGAATTCTTAGAGGCCAGATTTCGAACTTTAGAGGCTATCGACCAGCATCCAGACACAATCGGTACCAATAAGAAATCTAAAACTCGGACCTTGCATTTAAATGCGATATCGTAAGAGAAGACAAGTTTGAAGTTCCGATTGCCCAAAACACACTGCTAGGTTGGACCTTGTTTGGGAAAATCGGCATGGAAGCCGCAAAACCAATCAGAAGTTTCATACAGGTCCTCGATTTGAATTCTCAGTTGAGGAAATTTTGGGAGATTGAGGAGACCCCATATGAAATTGACGAAACTCCAGACAACAGGACTCACAGGTCCAGACAGTTTCGTACGACAACGTTAAGGAGGTCAGATGGGCGTTATGAGGTAACGCTACCCTTTAAGGAAGGAAGGCAACCTGGGTTAGGTGCCTCGATGTCAGGTGCTTTTCGTAGGTTCGACGTGAATGCGGATGAAACCTTGATGACACCATACCACTATTTCGTTCCACACCATGCTGTCTTTAATGAGTCCATCTCGACCACCAAGCTGCGAGTCGTTTTCGATGCTGCAGCGAAAACTGCCGACAGTACTTCACTCAACGACCACTTGCTAGCTGGACCTAAGATACAAGGCAATATATTAGACATTCTTTTAAGGTGGAGAACTCACAGGATTACCTTTACAGCTGACATTGAGAAGATGTACAGGCAAGTGAGAATGAATTATCATGACTCATACTACCAGCTGATATATTGCGTGACACTCCAGCTGGACCCATTAAAACGTACCGATTGAAGACCGTCACATTTGGCACTACTAGTGCCCCCTATCTCGCCATCCGAACGCTTCACAGGCTCGCATCCGATGCAGAGCAGATGTACCCTCTTGGTGCAAAAAGGTACGAGAAGATATTTACGTTGATGATTTGATCACTGGTGCCGATTCAGTTGCAGAAGCATTATTTCGTAGGAAAGAGGTCACAAAGCTGCTTTCATCTGCAGGATTTCATCTCAGAAAGTGGACCAGTAATTGTCCCGACATTTTGGTAGACATTCCAGCAGATCAGCAGAAATGTGATTTCTCGTTACCATTCAAGTCATCCGAACACGTGAACGCGTTGGGTATAACATGGTTTCCTCGTGATGATATGAGTACCAAAGAGGCATTGATATGAGTACCAAAGAGGAGACGAAAAGGACACTTCTTTCCACGATCGCCAAACTATACGACCCTCTCGGCTGGATGTCACCTTGCGTAGTTAAGGCTAAGATGATTATGCAACAGCTTTGGCGAGATGGAAGCCAGTAGGATGATCCAATTCCTGAGGAGCTCAAAAAGAATTAGAGTGAATTTCGTCAAGAACTCCCTTACATAAGGCAGCTCCGGATACCTCGTTGGATTCCAACACAAAATCTGCAAAAGAAGTTAGAAGTACATGGGTTTAGTGACGCCTCTCAAAGCGCTTATGCGGCTGCAATCTACCTGCGAGTACTAGATCAACGCGATGACATCCACATGCATCTGCTGCTTTCGAAGACCAAGGTAGCACCCCTTAGAACTATCAGTCTGTCACGGCTGGAACTATGTGGAGCAGTCATACCAGCAACACTTCTCAGATATACATCCACGGTTCTTGGGTTCAATGAGGTAAAGCAGTACGCATGGACCGATTCGGAGATCGCTTTGGCATTGATTGCGGCACCACCCTCCAAATAGACGTCCTTTGTCAGCAATAGAATGGCCGAGATCCAAAGGCTCACTTCAAAGGATATTTGGATGCACATCCCTACCAAGTCTAATCCAGCCGATCTGCTGATCCGGGGAGTCTTGCCTTCAGTCTTGAAGACAAACAATCTTTGGTGGAATGGACCAGATTTCTTACACAATACTTGGAGTTTCTCCCTTCCACCTCAGCCAGTAGTTACATCTACCGAGGACGAAAAACGCACTGTTCGTGCCCACTGCGTCAATAGGGAAGTAGAAAAAAATGCAATCAACACACTTATATACAAACATTCAAGGTTAACAAGGGTTTTAAGGATTTTAGCATACACCCTTAGGTTTATCAATAAGTGCAAACATCGATCTGGTAATAGGGACTTCACTACACTATCGCCGTTTGAAATCCAGTCAGCTAAAATGCTTGCAGTTAAGACAGTGCAGGAGGAAACATTTTCTGTAGAAATTGCTGGAATCAAGAAGGGATCTCCATCAAAATCAATTAACTCTCTTCATCCTTTTCTAGATGCTGATGGTATTCTACGAGTAGGAGGTAGGTTACAGCACTCGGATTTACCTTATGAGTAGCAGCACCCAATTATCTTGGATTCCAGACATCACTTTAAAAAACTTCTCGTGCAGTATGCCCATGAGAAAACATTTCATGGAGGAACCCAACAAATGGCAACATTTTTGAGATATTTCTGGATTCTCAAGATGAAGAGCTGCATAAGGGGTTATATCCACAACTGCAACATATGCTTCCGGTTTAGGGCAATGCCAGCCAAGCAATTAATGGGGAATTTGCCAGCACCTAGAGTCCGGGTCTCGCGACCATTTACCAATACCGGAGTGGACTATGCCGGTCCCATCGATGTTAAGGCCTGGAAAGGTAGGGGGTCAAAACAATTTAAAGCATATTTTGTAATTTTTATATGCCTAGCAACCAAGTCTATTCATATTGAGCTGGTCAGCGACATGACCACTCAATCGTTTATAGCCGCACTTCGAAGATTCACGTCGAGGAGAGGAAGATGCACCCAAATCTTCAGCGATTGCGGCACGAATTTCGTCGGTGCAGGTACGGAACTGAAGTATCTGCTGAGAGCCGCAGAGTTTGACTGGAAGGAGATCACCGACACATTTTCGAATGAAGGTATTACGTGGAAATTTATTCCACCGGCTTCTCCCAACTTCGGAGGATTATGGGAAGCAGGGGTGATTAAATACCATTTCAAGCGAATCATTGGAATGGACGCCTTCACCTTCGAAGAGCTCACAACGCTTCTTACTCAAATAGAAGCATGTCTAAACTCGAGACCTCTTTGCCCAATGACCAATGATCCAACCGATCTCACCGTCATAACACCGGAGCACTTCTTAATCGGTGAGCCGCTGAATACAATTCCACATCCCGACCTCATCGATCAAAAACTTGGATGTGTCGATTTGCCATTTGCCAAAGGATTCAGCAGCTCCACCAAGTGTTCTGGAAACGCTGGAGTTCTGAATATCTTGCACGGCTACAGCAAAGAGCTAAATGGCATGACATTGAGGCACAACCCTAAATTGGAGACCTCGTCCTAAGTAAGGACGAGAGACTGCCACCAACTAAATGGATGTTAGGTCGCATCATCAGTAAACATACTGGAGCCGACAATTTGACTCGTGTCGTAACGCTAAAAACAAAAAACGAAGAGCTGAAACGACCCATCACAAAGATATGTCTACATCCCATTCACAAACTTACACCAGATGCAATTTAAAATACTATTCAATAGTCATCCCTAAGAAAATTGTCACCCATCAGATTCACACATTGAATTAAACATTCTACACAAGTACTACACACAGTTTTCAGCAGAAGGAAGGAAGGTAATCTGGGTTAGGTACCTCGAAGGTAGGTGTCTTTCGTAGATTCCTTCACCTGCAGAGATAACTCCAGTTCAACCCACACTCTAGATACACATACATATTTCATTCAAATCATTCACACCACACATCATATACGCCCTCAGTTAAAAAGAAATTAATTTAATTTAGCATCAAACACGATTATCATTTGCCGACGGCAAATCAAAATTTTCCGCAACATCAATTTACTGACGGCAAAACACTCTAAATATACTGATTCCAATTCTACATAAAAACAACTGAATTCATAACAATACCCTATAAATTTAATATAATTAAATTAATTCACGTATATTTAATACTCCTATAAAATATATATATAAAAAAAAGTAACTCTTTAAATTATAATCAAATTATTGAAATAATAAAGGTTCATGCAATTCATCACGCAGAAAACACTTTGGCAACATTCACTTCTACTGAAGACACACTTTTCCACACAACTATGCTGGCAACACATTACCGGCAACATTTGGATGAGATAGTATGCATACACACCAATTGCACTACTCGTAGCCATACACAACGTAGCATGATAACCTTGTTACGCACACACATTCTATGCAAATACACAATCCAACATAGCCCTCAAGACTTTCGTCTCGCTCGTACACATTCGCCTAACGGCGCGACCGATATGTTTACCCACACACGAGTGGTGTGTCGTCATCGTTTCTTTTTTGTATGCACTTAAACTTTCTCACATAATAAACAAAAAAAAAATATATTAATAATTTATTACATGAACTAATGAAGTATTTAAGTTTCATTAGCAGGTTTATGCACATCACAATCAACATCACATGGAACATAATGGTTGAACTCGTACCTATGATGCCACTCAATGGAATTCATTCATGACAATGACGATCCCCATTCACACAATTCAACTATGACGTCACACACACCAAACACAAAACAAGAGATTTAAATCCAACTCACCTTATTTATCTGCTTTGTTATTTAATATTGTCTGTTTGAATTTACACTAATGGAACTACTTTCATTTCTTATTAATCACCAGAATAACAAAAAGGAAAAACACTGCTTTGGTCGGTCAAAGAGTCATTATTTTTCTTACAAACCTTGTAAAAAAATTAAGCAACACACAACAAAAAAAGCAATAAAACTTTAAAAAACAATAAAAAAAATTTTTTGTTTTTCATTTATATTGAAAATGCAACAGGTATACAGGGAAAAACCCATTCAGACAAAAATCAGAAAAAACACATTTTTTTTTTATTTTCTGCCCCTACTTTTTGCGTGAAATCAAAAAAACTATAGGTAACTATAGAAAAAATATACATGCAGAAATAAATGAATTCCCTAAAACTCGAATTTCTCAGACCTGGCTCAATGTATTAATTTTATTTTATTTTTTAAATAAAGGTACACATTTTTTCTAAAAATAATGGGCTTAACCAGTTCGTTCTGACAATTAGTACCGCAGAAATTATAACTTTTTGATATATACCACCGTCAAGAGCGAGTTTTTTGAAACCCGATTCAGTGAGACAAATTTGAACATAACTCCGTAATATGCAAGAATATGCACCTGGTGGTTGGATGTTGTGTGAATAGGGATGGGCATCTGATTGACATCAACCTGGCGATGTCCAGTGTCGCAACTATCTCACACTCATCAATTGTGCTTATTTTACCTCCCCGTGGTCAACACCGGGTACTGGTCTATGTCCATCCGGACTTGACTTGCTGAACTTATAAGTGCGAGTGTTGATAAAGCAGAAAATAAAGCAACACTATAATGCTCTGTCGGAGTTGACTGTCTGCTCGAGTCTCAGAAGTCTAACATGATCCCCTCAGAAACAGGACGTACGGCGGATGAATTCACATGGTTGAATCAACGGTGGCGTCAACAGTCAACATGGCAGATACCTCAATGAGCTACTTCGACGTATTTGGAGCTGAGGTCATTGAGGATTTTCAACACTAGTCAGGGTGTTGAAATAGAGATGGTGGCGGAAGAGCCCTTAATGGGTCAACGACAGCTCTCACATCCCCGCAGCGGGTTACTGACTCCGGAATATTCCGGCTCCTTTTGTGAGAGGGGTCGCAGAAAGGGCCTAGTCCTCCAGGTTGGGGGTTGTGCGTGGGACTAACAACCCTACCGTGGAAAAATTTTTTTGTTACGAAGCGACCAATAGCCTCGGATAAGGATGAATTTACTGTTGACGACCCGGCTAAACGAAATAAGGACAAAGACGTTCGGATCTGCACGTGGAATGTTCGAACCCTGAATAGACCGTGTGCACCCGAACATCTAGCGGAGGCCCTAAACTGCTACAAAGCAGATATCACCGCCATCCAGGAAGTGCGATGGGATGGGCCGGGCAAAAGGAAGATGAAAAACTGTTATATCTACTACGGTGATTGCTACAGGGAACAGAAGCAGCGTCTATTTGGATGCGGATTCGTTGTAAGCGGCAGACTTAGGCAAGAAGTCTTGAGCTTTCGACACGTAAGTGAACGCCTTGCAACTATCCGCATCAAGGCTAAATTCGCCAACATCAGCCTTATATGCGCTCACGCCCCCACAGAAGATAAAGACGATGTTACCAAAGATTGTTTCTATGAACTACTCGATAAAGCATATGAGCAATGCCCTAAATATGACGTTAAATTCGTCTTAGGTGATTTCAACGCCAAAATAGGAAAGGAGGACCTCGTTGGTAGCACAATCGGAAAGCACAGCCTACACGACACCACGTCTGGAAACGGACTTAGGCTGATTGATTTTGCTGCGGGACGTAATGTTACCATAGCTAGTTCACGGTTTCCTCACCTTAATATCCACAAAGGCGGTCACCAGATCATCAAACCGTCAACCAAATTGATCATGTTGCGATGGACGATCCAGTATTCTAGATGTCCGAACTTACCTAGCGGCCAACATTGACTCGGACCACTACCTTATTGTAGCCAAGGTACGGATGCGGATATCCCGGACGCCAAAACAACGAGAAAATACTGTGAGGAGATTTAACGTTGGACGGCTACAAACGCAACAAACCGCCAGAACATTTGCCGATCGCGTATCCTTAAACCTCTCGAGAAGTCCTATGCTGCCAGCATCAAATGTCGAAGACCAGTGGCATCGTTGCCAAGAAGCCATCAAAAACGCCGCAATTGATTTGCTCGGTTTCACCAGTCCACCCCCACGAAACCCCTGGTTTGACGAAGAGTGTCGGCAAGCACATGCAGCAAAACAAAGTGATTACGAAGCGTTACTGCATAGAAGGACGAGAGCAGCTCGTCAGCTCTACGAGCAAAAAAGGAGGGAAGAACATCGGCTCCTCCGGAGAAAAAAGAGAGAGCATGAGAAGCGCGTGATCGAGGATATAGAGAGGTGCTACTCCAGGAATAATGTTCGGAAGTTTTACCAAAAGGTAAAAAGAACGTGTCGTGCCAAAAAGACCCGAACAGAGACCTGTAGAGACGAACAAGAAAACCTTGTAGTAGAGTCACAGTCGGTGCTGAGGACATGGAAAAACCATTTCTGCAGACTGCTAAACGGCGAAGAGGACACAAATTCCGCTGTCAGGCAGAATGAACCATTCAACCTGGACAATGAAAGCCAAGATATCCGTCCACCTGACCAAAATGAAGTGAGGATAGCAATATCTAAGCTTAAATCCAACAAGGCTGCTGGACCGGACGGCTTAATTGCCAAGCTGTTTAAGGCGGCGGGAGATGACCTAGTGGAGAGCATACACCAACTCATCTCCAAGATTTGGTCAGAAGAAAGTATGCCTGATGAATGGAACCTCAGCATCGTTTGCCCGATCCACAAGAAAGGAGACCCTGTAAACTGCGCCCACTATAGAGTCATCAGTCTCCTGAACATTGCGTATAAGATTATGTCTGCTGTACTGTGTGAGCGCCTGAAACCATTCGTCAACGATCTGATAGGTCCCTATCAGTGCGGTTTTAGGCCCGGTAAGTCCACGACCGATCAAATATCCACACTACGGCAGATCCTGGAGAAAACCCAAGAAGTCCAGATCGATACTCATCATCTTTTTATCGATTTTAAGGCCGCATATGACAGCATTTATAGAGACGAGCTATACAGAGCCATGTCTAGTTTTGGCATCCCTGCCAAACTTGTCAGATTGTGCAGAATGACAATGGAGAACGCTCGCTGCTCCATAAAGGTTGGAAACAATCTCACCGAGAAATTTGATGTCAAAAAAGGACTTATTCAACATCATTCTCGAGAAAATTGTGCGAAACTCACAAGCCAACACCAGGGGCATAATTTTTCAAAAGTCTGTACAACTTCTTGCATACGCTGATGACATTGACATTAGGGACTTTGTCTACCTTTGTCTATCGCGGTAAACTCTGATAATGACACCTCAGCAAAAATCAAGCGAAGAATTACACTTGCCAACCGCTGTTTCTTTGGCCTAAGACGGCAATTGATTAGTAAGGCCTTGTCAAGAAACACTAAGGAGAATCTATATAAGACCCTTATCATCCCTGTCCTGCCCTATGGCGCATGGATGTATATGGATGAAGATCTTCTTGGTCGTTTCGAACGCAAAATTCTTCGAGTGATTTTTGGTCCCGTTTGCGTTGACGGGCTTTGGAGGAGAAGATTTAACAGCGAACTCTACGAGCTGTACAGCGACATCGACCTGGTCAGATAAGTGCGCATCAGTCGTCTAAGATGGCTAGGACATGTAGAGCGAATGGACACCAACGCCCCGGCCCGAAGAGTCTTCGATTCCAACCCGGAGGGACAACGCAGTAGAGGAAGACCTCGCCTTAGGTGGCGCGCACAAGTGGAAGGGGACCTCAACCTACTTGGAGTGTGCAACTGGAGGCAGTTAGCCAAAGATCGCGCTAACTGGAGAGGCGTATTGGTTGAGGCCCAGGTCCACCCCGGACTGTAGCGCCACCTAAAGTAAGTAAGTAAGTAAGTATGCACTTAATTTTGTCTGTGCTGTAACTTGATAGTATGGAGCACACGTTGATATACGTCATTATGCGTAGCTTAGCGTAGCTAATTTTAAACCTCAAAAAGTTTTCATCAAAACCATTTTTTTTTTTGTACCCATGTTTGAGGCTACTTATAGAAGGCTTCTTTTATGAATTATTTTCTTTTCTTTTTTAATTTTAGATAGTCAAGAATAGACCAATAAAATGATATATGAAGATACCGAATTTATTTTAAGAAACTTCGGGAAAAGACGTCTAAAATTTTGAACGACTTGAATAATTTTTTTTTCTAACTTAAATAAGTACATAAAATAAATATATATTAAAAAATACTTTGAAATCATACGCCGGGTTATCTAAGAATATTTAGACATAAAACTAAAAAGGCTACATATGACTTTCTCCAAAGACCTTTTTTCCGCTCTTAAACCACTGTGCGGCGGGTACGTCACCGACGCTCCTGAGCTCCTTCGCTTTAGTTCCGCAATTGCGGAGATTGACAAAACGGATACTGCAAAACAGTACATCGCGTTCTGGTTGCTGTTCGAAGGGATAGAGGTCAATACGCCTTCCCAGGACGGTGCGTTACTCTTGGTAACATCCTCTTAGTTATAAGTTAGTTAAAGTTGGCTAGGTTAGTTAGGCGGTTTCTGGGAGAGGCCGGGCTCACCAACATGAAATGGTGCTTCTGAGGTGATTGATGCCTCACGGTCTCGGTCAGCTCCGAGCGGCGCGTGTGCACCATGTTGGCGACTGGTTAGGTAGGTTAAGTAGCGTAAGAGTTATATATAAAACAAAACAAAAATTGAAACCAAGTTTTTTCTTTTTTTATACATTTTCTTGGTAAAAAATAATGTTTAAGATTAATTGGTAGAATAGTCTCTTAGGCCGAAAGGCTATAGTTATACGGATATATGTAGTTAAGTTTAGACCGCCCGCATAAGGATATTAAGCTAGAATAAGAAACCTGTTAATTTTTCAGTCACCGACTAACTTCCAAGCCGGCAAGATCAAATTCTCTGTGATTGTGCTTCGCTAATTTTTTCATATTTTTTTGTTTTTTTTTTTTTGTTTTTTTGTTTTGCTGTTATAGTCGTTGCTTATGATTCACAGTATTTTTTTTCCGTCCTCCTGATGTCATCATCAAGATCAAGTTGCATTTTAGCCATATGACCCTACTGCCAGTGTTACGACTTCGTTACACACCTAATCCTTGAGGGAACTTACTATTCAATTAGTGGGGTCGGCACAGTGTCGAGTATAAACTCGATTTGAAAACTACAGATAGTTCGTCGTTTCCCAGAAGCGGCTCCTATCTGGATCTTATGCTGTTTGACGTACGGTTACAACTGACCGACATGGACCGACAAACTTTAAACTGCCTGTACACATTTGTGTATGACAGTGACCATTGCGGACTCAGTGCCGTAATAACAATTCCCAACGAAATTGGGGAGTTGAAGGAATTTGTCCAAACGTATTCCTACAATTATAGTAGGACGCGTTAGACTCGCTTCTCCAGAGTTTTGACAAGAGCACTCTCCTCGAACTCGCTCTACCCACCGTTCAATAGGAATTTGTGAAACGAGGAGATTGACTGGTACCTCAAACAAATGGACGAGACAATTAAGCGAACTATGGACAATACGATACCTCGGTATCGACAACAACAATTGACGCACTACACCAACACAAAGGCAGGCTGCTGTCGAGACTAAAAACCTTGTACAGACAGTTTACTGACGGACAAAACTCGGAGGTTAGGACGCTGAAGTCGTTGATTAAAAACGTTCAGAAATTAATCAAGGAAAATTACAGACTTTCTGTAAATTTGCATTGGAACAACAAAATTCGGGCTGTAAAATCCAACAATCCGAGTATGTTCCCGCAAATAAATAAAATATTTCGGAGGAATAATCAAAACGACCTTCCGTGTCTTAAGATCCCCCGAACGACGAGCAATGGACAAATACTCATAACAGCAGGTATAGATCCAGATAACGCAGTAGAGGATGGCAACTTCTTTGTGATCGAAGATCCGCAGTAGAAGGCAGAGGCTATAGGAGCGACTTTCCAGGAAGTGCACAAGGTGAATGATACCATTTGCCCGAACCACGACCTGGAAAATCGCGTCCTTGTGCACAGCTTCTACCTTCAAAATGATATACAGCACTGGCGATCCGAGAACATGGGTTTTACCGAGTTGAATGACGAAAACATGGCAAATAATGTCATCGCCGATGAAAGGGTACCTCCCCCGTACATATCGAAGGTGAGGCTCCAAGCGATCTTCGACTCATTGAGGAGGAAGAAATCTGTGGGACTCGATGGTGTATCGAACATTGTGCTTCGACATCTCCCTCTAGAAGCGGTGGACATTTACACCACTCTGTTTAACAATGCACTGAATAATGCACATTATCCAGCGCATTGGAAAACAGCAGTAATACAAAACATCCCCAAAAGGGGTAAGGACACTTCCAATCCGGCAAATCTCCGGTCGATAAGTCTCCTTGCGAACATCAGCAAGGTATTCGAGAAAGTTATCAATAGAGCCCTGCTTAAGTGGACTGAGAACAATAATATAATTCCGGATAACCAATTCGGTTTTAAGCCGGGGCATGATACAATACATGCCGCGTCTAAACTGGTATCGGATATCCAATGGAACAAAAACAAGAACCAATGCACGGGCGCATGCCTGATTTACTTGGAGAAGGCCTTTGACAACGTGTGGTTAGAGGGACTCTTCTACAAGCTAAGCAGGAATCGGAAACCATTCTTTTTAGGACGCCGCTGTCTGGGGCCTCTAGGGATACCAGAAAGAATTGGCGAAAGTTCTCACACGGACAGCCACTTGCGTGTCGAAGTGTAGTCAGATACCTAGGGCTTTCGTTAGACCAATATCTATATTTTAACAAACATAAAGATGCTGTTCTGCCCAGAGCCAAAGGTACTTTTGCCCTTACAAAGAGACTTTTTTATAGCAAGCAACTCGATGCAAGGGTAAAGGTTATTGCTATATGGCCCTCATCCGGCCCATGCTCGTATATGGATGCCCCGTGTGGTTCAACGTGGGAGCAAGCTTGTTGGAAAAGCTTCGGGTGTTTGAGAGGGCTTGCCTTGATTTGTACAGAACACCAGAGTCCCAGTACATAAAATTCGATCCCAATGAGGTCCTATACAACAGGGCTAATCTAATAAGAGTGGATAATTTCGTTATCAGGCTGATTCGAAGGCACATTGCAAGAGCAATGAGCTCGACGAACAATCTGATCTCCGGGGCTTATTACCCCAATTATGAGTATCACGAGAGATTGCGCTTAACGGCTTTGTTCCCCCAGAGGCGTTCCTCTATTCTGATAAGAAAGGTCTGATCCAGGACAGATTGGCGGTGCCGCTAATCTTCCACGTTGCTCGGACAGTTGTGGATAGGCGACTCAACTACGACAGAGACGTTGCACACGGCAGTGTAGAGCGTCTCCGGTTTAGTAGGGCAGTATCTGGTCGCGATATCCATATCGTATAACGTCAGTACGGCCATTTCTGGTGCCTAGCCGAAAGAGAGGAAACTCCTTCGTCGTTTCCTCCTAATCCAGGGTAGCCTGTTGGATGTTTGAGGTTGGCTGTTCTTGTCCATGGCCGACTTACACAGTTTAGGTAGTTTAAGTAGGTTGTAGGTAAAAAAAAATAATAATATATAAATCCACAGCACTTGGATGAGAAAATACGAAAAAAAAAAAAGCACAAAAACACAAAAAAACATAAAAAAAACAGCACTCGATAAAAAAAAAGTTACGTATAAAAATACGTAAGGTAACATAAGATAGGCTAATTTAGAATAAGATAGTTTTAAGATTTATTTTAAGGTAGTTTGTTAAGTTATATTTATAAGAATAAAAAAAAAAAAGTTCATTCACTAAGTTTTTTCTATAATAATTTTGTTAGTAACAATTAAAACTAAAAAAATTAAATAAATGAACAATTTTTAGTTAAGTTAGCTAAGCTAGTTTTAAGCGTTTTTTGTCTAGCTAAAAGTGGAACGAATTATGAAATAAAAATGCATTAAAAATTAAATGAAAAATGTTATGCCTTCGTTGTGAGGTAGAATAAGATAGGCTAATTTAGAATAAGGTGGTTTAAGATTTATTTTAAGGTAGATTTGTAAGTTTTATATATAAAAACATTCAAAAATAAGTTCATATACTAAGTTTTTTCCATTGATTAAACATTTTTCTTAGTAGTAATAGTTAATAGAATAATAAAATATATAAATAAAGAATCTAAAGTTAGTTAAGTCGAAAGACATAGTTTTAAGTATTCGGTTTAGCTTAGAGCGCCCGCATAGGGCCAGTAAGTTCGAATAAGATAGCTAAGTTAGTTAAGCTAGTTTTAAGCATTTTTTGTCTAGCAATAAGTTTAATGAAGTAATAATAAAAATGCATTAAAAATGAAAAAAAATGTTATGCCTTCGCAGTAGAGTTGACATAAGCTTTCGCAATTGATCGACTTTTTTGTTTATTTCATACGAAGGAAAAGTGACGGACCAAAAAGTACATCAGTTATTCTTTGCTGACGATGGAGCTATCATAAGTGAAGATCAAACGTCCCTACAACGAGCACATGATGTATGGGTGGATGGCAATGTTCTCCGAACCCACAGCATCTCAAATAACCCGAAATTCATCGTCATCTCACCATCAGATGTAAGTAAACCTTTGTCGTCTTTTAGTGTATTCTTTCTAAAAAAAAAAAAACAATAGGCAATATAAGCACTGCTTACGAGTACATTACTCAACTGCGTGACGGCAATCCTAGTTTTCGTAAAACCCTAGAAAGTAGCAGTCTCTTCATTTCCAAAAAAAACTATCCTTTATTCAACAACCGTAACCCTCCACACAAATCTGAATTCGTCGAAAGGCACAGTATATACGTATGCGTCATATCTAATAAACGTACCTGAAAGCGAAATTGTGCACGAAATGCAATCCCAGGGAGTCACGGAAGTGTTCAAGTTCAAGAAATGCGCAGACGACAACGAACGTTACACTGGCCTTGTTCTCTCAACTTTCGATATCCTCCGCCCCCCTGCACCGTCAGAAAAGGATGGTACAATACAAAAGTCCTAAACATTGTCGCAACTGCCAACTGCCTCCCGTGAAACATGTAATCTTACGCCCCACACTCCCGATAAATGCTCACGTGTTTCATGTGCAAATTGCTCTGAGGAACATCCATCATCCTCCAAAACATGCAAACGCTATCTGCAGGCCATTACATTCAAAATAACAACTATAAAAAAATGTAGCATGGCAGAAGCGAAACAAATATACAGAGAACAGAAACCAATTACCTCATCCACGTTTACATGCTCCGCCGTTGTGAAAAATGCTGCGCAAACACAACCACAAAATCACGTATTCAGTGCACCCAACATTACTGCCATTCCCACCCCACCAGCAATCAAAATAAAAATGCTACGGTATCAGAACCAACTAATGTTTCAAACAATAACACTGCAATTCAGCACAATACCTCCGAATACAACAACATTCACTCTTCCAACACGTTGTCAAACTCACACAACCCAATCAATTCAATAACAATCGAACAAAAAAATACAACTACCCATACCAATTCCGAACAAGACAATAAAATACCGTCCAACCCACGGTCTAACACCACAAACCAACCAACAAGTTGTAAGTCTCACACTCAACCCGTTACAAATGTCCCAGAATTGCCTGACAGTCAACCTACTCCAATTATCTTAAACTCACCCTATCCCCTCAATACAGCTTATGCAAACTCTACCAATAGCATCACAACAAATCAACACTTGTTAAACACTCCAAAGGCATATTAACTATACCACTTTACCTACCCCATCCCCCATATCTACAACTACTCAATCTCTCATCAATTTCAATAATTACTGTGTAAACTTTACACTGTAAAGGATGATAATGACAGCAACTAATAACAATACCGCCACCCAAGAATACGACTCTGCCGTCCGAAGGCTGAATCGCCCGGGTTCCATTCTGAACTGTGGTGCTTCAGGTTTGGAACGGCAAAGTCACAATCTTCACCCCTCTAACTCTTCCACCAACGACTTTGCACGATATAACCCTGTTTATATTGTCCCAAAGTCCACGCTATTAACTACATCAATATTAAACGTTCTCCAATGGAATCTCAAATGTTACTCCAATAATCTCCCCGAGCTTCAACTATTAATAAAGGACCACAATCCCTCAATCATATTTCTACATGAAACCCACCTTCAGGTCAATATTACCCCACAACCCCCGAAACAGTACACTGCGTACTGCCATAACCATGATACAAATACATCTGCGAAACAAGGGACTGGCTTACTAATACAAAAATCAATGCCTCACAGGCTCTTACCAGATACCTCGAACATTTCCACAATTGCAGTTGAAATTGAACTAAGATTTAAGATAACAGTAATACCTATGTACATCCCTCCTAACCAACCATTCCTCGCATCATATTTGGATAATACTCGTATCGTGCAAGCAATCCACTCACCAGTTATATTAACAGATGATTTCAACTCCTGGAGCCCACTATGGGGTTCTTGCATTAATTCCAGAGGGAAAGAATTAGAGAGTTTCATAACAAATTCTCATTTTTCTATTCTAAATGACGGAAGTACCATGCACTTCTCTACACATAAAACACTCACTCAAGTAAATAGATCTCACAATGGTATCACCTAGTTTACTACCTCGCGCTTCATGGTTAGTACGTGATAACTTTCACGGGAGCGATCACTTCCCAATCCTCACAAGCATTCGCATAGGAAGTGAACCATATACCAAAAAGCCAGCAGGTAAATTTCAAACCGATCGTGTGGACTGGGCCATCTTCCAAATCAAAACATGCGATTTCTTGATTACCAATCACCAATCCTCAAATACAAACAAAGGAGCAGCTACAATTACCGAAGCTCTCCGTTTTGCAGCGAACATCTCAATCCCACAAACGAAGAACATACCACACAAATCATTTGTACCATGGTGGAAATCTAAAGTAGGAAATGCACGATTTCAAAACATCCTCCAAGATCTCAACAACTGTGTATTCAATCTGGGTCAATTATATCCCCAGACAAAAGCAAAGTTTTGCACATTTGCAAAAAACAAATTGTCCCAATGGAAATATTAACTTCTCTATTATTCTAATAGGAAGTGTTGATAAATTAGTTATCTTAGGAATAAGTTTTGATAAAAAGTTTAACTTTAAAGAACATTGTTTAGATCTAAGAAAAAACTAGCTGCCAGGTTAAGTATTATTAAATTTCTATCTTCCAAAAATAGCTTCGTACATATAAACACTCTTCTCCACATAACAAAAACTATACTTTTATCCAAGATTGACTACGGTTTGGTTATCTACGGCAGGTGTCCGAAATCTACTCACCTTGGTTACTCCCACCAGAGACTATAAACATGGAGCTCGCCAAACTTAAAAAAGACTCTACGTACAAGGAAACATATTCCCAACAATTTTTTTTTTTTATAATTCGCGCGCCGAAAGGAATATGAATACCTTTATTCTGTTACAGGGCACGGGCTTTTACGAAAAAGGGGAAGAGGAAAAGAGGAGAAGCCTGTGCACGTTGGCTTTAAATGTTTGAAGGTTGTAGTGATGGGGAAATACAGAGCTTGGTAGATCATTCCACATTCGTCAATAATTACTGTGTAAACTTTACACTGTAAAGGATGATAATGACAGCAACTAATAACAATACCGCCACCCAAGAATACGACTCTGCCGTCCGAAGGCTGAATCGCCCGGGTTCCATTCTGAACTGTGGTGCTTCAGGTTTGGAACGGCAAAGTCACAATCTTCACCCCTCTAACTCTTCCACCAACGACTTTGCACGATATAACCCTGTTTATATTGTCCCAAAGTCCACGCTATTAACTACATCAATATTAAACGTTCTCCAATGGAATCTCAAATGTTACTCCAATAATCTCCCCGAGCTTCAACTATTAATAAAGGACCACAATCCCTCAATCATATTTCTACATGAAACCCACCTTCAGGTCAATATTACCCCACAACCCCCGAAACAGTACACTGCGTACTGCCATAACCATGATACAAATACATCTGCGAAACAAGGGACTGGCTTACTAATACAAAAATCAATGCCTCACAGGCTCTTACCAGATACCTCGAACATTTCCACAATTGCAGTTGAAATTGAACTAAGATTTAAGATAACAGTAATACCTATGTACATCCCTCCTAACCAACCATTCCTCGCATCATATTTGGATAATACTCGTATCGTGCAAGCAATCCACTCACCAGTTATATTAACAGATGATTTCAACTCCTGGAGCCCACTATGGGGTTCTTGCATTAATTCCAGAGGGAAAGAATTAGAGAGTTTCATAACAAATTCTCATTTTTCTATTCTAAATGACGGAAGTACCATGCACTTCTCTACACATAAAACACTCACTCAAGTAAATAGATCTCACAATGGTATCACCTAGTTTACTACCTCGCGCTTCATGGTTAGTACGTGATAACTTTCACGGGAGCGATCACTTCCCAATCCTCACAAGCATTCGCATAGGAAGTGAACCATATACCAAAAAGCCAGCAGGTAAATTTCAAACCGATCGTGTGGACTGGGCCATCTTCCAAATCAAAACATGCGATTTCTTGATTACCAATCACCAATCCTCAAATACAAACAAAGGAGCAGCTACAATTACCGAAGCTCTCCGTTTTGCAGCGAACATCTCAATCCCACAAACGAAGAACATACCACACAAATCATTTGTACCATGGTGGAAATCTAAAGTAGGAAATGCACGATTTCAAAACATCCTCCAAGATCTCAACAACTGTGTATTCAATCTGGGTCAATTATATCCCCAGACAAAAGCAAAGTTTTGCACATTTGCAAAAAACAAATTGTCCCAATGGAAATATTAACTTCTCTATTATTCTAATAGGAAGTGTTGATAAATTAGTTATCTTAGGAATAAGTTTTGATAAAAAGTTTAACTTTAAAGAACATTGTTTAGATCTAAGAAAAAACTAGCTGCCAGGTTAAGTATTATTAAATTTCTATCTTCCAAAAATAGCTTCGTACATATAAACACTCTTCTCCACATAACAAAAACTATACTTTTATCCAAGATTGACTACGGTTTGGTTATCTACGGCAGGTGTCCGAAATCTACTCACCTTGGTTACTCCCACCAGAGACTATAAACATGGAGCTCGCCAAACTTAAAAAAGACTCTACGTACAAGGAAACATATTCCCAACAATTTTTTTTTTTTATAATTCGCGCGCCGAAAGGAATATGAATACCTTTATTCTGTTACAGGGCACGGGCTTTTACGAAAAAGGGGAAGAGGAAAAGAGGAGAAGCCTGTGCACGTTGGCTTTAAATGTTTGAAGGTTGTAGTGATGGGGAAATACAGAGCTTGGTAGATCATTCCACATTCGTGTCGTTCGGCTTATAAACAAATCCCTATATTTAACAGTACGACCGATGTTAGGCTTTAGGGTGAACTGATGTGCATTCGAAGCATGTCGCGTATTGCGGGTGAAATTTTTAAGGGGAGGAATGCAGCTGGCTATTTCGCTGGACCATTTTTTGTGAAAAAAGCGATAAAACAGCGAGAGACATGAGACATTTTTCCTATGTTCAAGTGAATGTATAGCATTCACAGTGTCTCTATCACCTATAATCACAGATAGTAATCTTGCCCAGATGTCGCATCCCCATACAAAAAAAATGGTGATCTTTTTTGCGATGAGCAAACAACGATGGACAAACAAAAAGCTTTTCTGCTTCGCAAAGAAAAAAAACGGAAAATAAATTTTCTGTGCGAAAAGCTTTTTCTTTTGATACTCTGCGACCTGCGACTGCGAGACACAATTTCATTTATACATACTGTAATATGCGAGCTACGGCTCGAGTACATAAAACGTTATTCTGTGAGATTATTTCTTTATTTTCTAGTCTATAGAACAATTCAAGTTCACACTATACTATTCTTCGCAAATTCTTTCCCTACAAGGTCTCTTTCTTCTCAAATCACTTTATCTCATTCCAATTACTTAATTCACAAATCCAAACTAATTACTTCTTCTTGTTAACTCTTAACTTTCAATTTATCACAAAATTACAACTTCGCCAATTATCACTTTTCCAATCTCTTCGTGCGGTTCGAAAACCAACTGCCTTGCCTCGATCGCCATCTGTTGAAGGTGAACAAGAAGAAGTAATTAGTTTGGATTTGTGAATTAAGTAATGGAAAGGAGATAAAGTGATTTGAGAGGAAAGAGACCTTGTAAGAAAAGAATTTGCGAAGAATAGTATAGTGTGAACTTGAATTGTTCTATAGACTAGAAAATAAAGAAATACATTTCACAGAATATCGTTTTATCTACTCGAGTCGTAGCTCGCATATTACAATATTATTGAAGTTTATTTCAGGTTGATTAGGTACCTTGGCACTTACAAATACACAAAAGTTGCGGAAAAAAATCGACTTAGAGGAAATGCCGTGGCGAATAAAGTGCGCTATTGTATGCTGCAATGCAACAACTGCCCAATTTCTAGAAAGAAAAATACATAAACATTTCGATTTGAAATTTTTTGGGAAAAAAAAATTAAAACACGACGCTGTTCCTATTGACAATTAACTTGCTTTTGATCCTAAGAAAGCCAAAATAAACTACTCTAATCACAAAAGATTAAAAGTGCAAACGAGTACCGATATATCCATTGATGAACTAAATGAAGTTTCAGCACTTATAGACTGCAACAGATCTATAGATTCCATAGAATCTGTATGCAAGAAATGCGAAGCGAAAAATTAACAAAATCCTCAAAGAGAGATCTAAAAAAAAGTCTAAAATTCAGAAATATCCTGGCAATTAAAGTTCGCAGGCTAAAAATAGATAAAGCACAGAATGTTAAAAGCAAGCAATAGTAGAAAAAATAGGTTTCTTACATGATATAAATAAAAATTCGAAAACATTTTGCAAACTCATTTTATCACAAGGCAAACTACAATTTACCCAAGAAGAAAAGTGGATTTGCCAATGTATATTTTTTCCGCTCGTCTTCTGGATATAATTTTCTGCGCGATCAGCTGCAATTGCACTTGCCACACCCAGCTTCTTTGCATAGATGGATAAAACTTAAAAGTTTATCTCCTGGTCTAAACGAAAATGCTTTTGAGGAAATACAAAAAAATGTTTTAACATTGGAACCAAAAGACAAAGAAGTCATTGTAATATTCGATGAGATGAGTGTCCAGGCGAATTTAACATACAACAAATATAAAGACATAATCGAGGGCTTCGTTGATTATGGAGAAAATCAAAGATTAGATTTGTGTGCGAAATCAGTTTGCGTGTTCATGATTCGTGGTATATGCGGTAAATGTAAACAAGTGTTTTATCATGTGACCTGTCCAAGCAATATACCAACAAAGCAGCTCGAAATTGAAATATACAACTGTACTGACATTATGTAGAAATCTGGGACTTAGCGTAAGAGGCATTTGCTGTGACCAAAGCCCTACGAATCGAAGCCTTTTCAATAAATTAAAGCTGGATGAGGACAACAGTTCCTTTCTTTATAAAGAAAAAAAAGTGTATGGAATGTATGATGTGCCACATTTAATCAAAAGTGTTAGAAACAATCTTTTAAGATCAGACTTACAAACTCTGGATGGAGTTGTACGAGTAAGCTGGAAAATAATTGAGTATATCTATAATACAGAAAGAAATAATACCACAAAAATGTGTCCAAAACTAAAATATGCTCATATAGATCCCACAGAATTTCAAAAAATGAATCTGAAAAATCTCTAGCGGCACAAGTACTTAGCAGATCCGTGGCTTGCGCAATTAATGCATTAAATTTCCAAAGAAAATTGCACAGTTTGCGCAACCAACAGCAAAATTTATAAACAAAATCCATAAAATATTTGATTTATTGAATGGAAGAACTGCACTTATTCGAAATGATGCAAATATTTTATTTTTAAAAGAAATGCAATCAAACTTAAAACAAATTCAGCCAATCAATGCAAAATGTAAACCCTTTTGTTTTAAGGGCCAGATTATGACAATTGAAAGTATTTTAATGATAAAAAAAGAATTATTCAATGATTACTGTGAGTTACTTTATATATATGTATGTTAACAAGTTCAATCAGGACCCACTTGAAAACCTTTTTTGGAAAAATAAGAGCAAGAAATTTTAATAAAAATAATCCAAACGCGTCTGAATTTAGCTCATTCCTGGCCAAAATTATGGTTCTAAAATTTTTGTTTAAGTCAAAATTTTCCAATTGTGAAGAAGAAGATTCTAAATATTTACAGTTAGATTGGAATGCTGTATTGGATGCTGAAAATAAAACAAAGATTGTCCTAACACAGGAGTATGAGAAAAATTAAAACATATTCTATCTAGCCAAATATTCTGAATCCGAACTTCAAGCGATTTCTTCAATTACCAGATGAAGACACGATTTCAATAAAAATGACAGAAATGAATGACATAGCCACAAGGTATTTTGTTTTTTTACAACACTTAAAAAAATTAATGCAGTTTGTGAGAACTGTGTCAAAGAAATGACAAAGGAACCAAACCAATTTCGATCTCACGGAAATATTCATCAAATTGAAAGAATATGAACACTCGAATGAAAATCCAATACTTGTCTGGCCATCAGACAAGTACTTCAAAATATATCAACTTCATATACAAGTATTTACCACTTGCTTTCAGAAATGACAATTTGCATCTAATCTTAGAGAAAATATTGTAGCATAATAATAACTACGCCCCCTAAAAATATGACGCAACAAATTCCGAAGTGACTTCATTCTGGCAGAATTTTGGTTCGTACTGTCCTTTCATTCGAGGTTCGTGTCTGGGACGAAGTCTCCACAGCTCATGTCAACGAAAGAGACGAATAATATCAGGGATAAAAGGGAATTATAACTGCAAGAATTATTTCTCTTATTCCAGTGGTCGAAGAATTTGCTAGAAGTTTCTGGCTATCAGAAACTTCTGCTATATAAGGACAGATGGCGGTCAAAAAAAGACAGTTGGTTTAGAACCGTGGCGAAGAGATTGGAAAAGTGATAATGGGCGAAGTTGTAATTTGGTGATAAATTGAAAGTTGAGAGTGAACAAGAAAAAGTAATTAGTTTGGATTTGTGAATTAAGTAATAGAAAGGAGATAAAGTGATTTGAGAGGAAAGAGACCTTGTAAGAAAAGAATTTGCGAAGAATAGTATAGTGTGAACTTGAATTGTTCTATAGACTAGAAAATAAAGAAATAAATTTCACAGAATAATCGTTTTATCTACTCGAGCCGTAGCCAGCATATTACATTGGTGTCAGAAGCGGGATAAAACTTATTCTGTGAATAACTATTTCCGCGGTGTGAAATTGCACAATTAAAAAAAAAAAAAAAAAAAAAAAAACGATTTCTGTGTTGAGTTAATTAGTTGCGCAAAATGGGTCGCAAATTGGGAAAACTAACTATAACTCAACTAAAGCAGAACTCAGTAAGCGGAACCTCGACACAACTGGGGGAAAAGATGCCCTACTGATTCGTTTGGAAGAAGCAGTAACGCAGGAAGGTGAAAATCCGCATGACGTAGAGTTTGACGTGGAAGAGGAACCAGCAAGTACAGCAGCCGACCCGGGTATAACAAGTCTGCTCCTGCAACTTAAGTTAGTCATGGACGAACAAAAGAAAGCAACAGAAGATCAAAGGAATTCTATAGAACTTAAGCTGGACGAACAAAAGAAAGCGATGGACGAACAAAAGAAAGCAATGGACGAACAAAAGAATTCTCTAGAACTTAAGCTGGATGAACAAAAGAAAGCGATGGACGAACAAAAGAAAGCAATGGGCGACCAAAGGAATTCTCTAGAACTTAAGCTGGACGAACAAAAGAAAGCAATGGACGAACAAAAGAAAGCAATGGACGAACAAAAGAATTCTCTAGATGCTCTGGAAAGTAAACTTGATGAGCAAAACAAGAACTTGGAATCCAAATTCGAAGTGATCGAAGAGAAAATCGAGAAGGTCGAGACGCAACTCGAAAAAGTCGAAATTAGATTCGATGAAAATTTTGAGAAACATGAAACTCAGTTCGGGAAGATAGAGACTCAATTTGAAAAAGTGGATACGAAATTCGAGATAGTAGGAAAGCAAGTCGAAAATCTTGCTAAGGAGCTCAGCAAAGTGAAGAGACAGAAAGCACGGGAATATTCCACTGACGGTCTGAGAAGAAAGGAGATGCAGCCTCCTATCTTCGATGGTCAAACATCATGGCCAATTTATAAAAGGCAATTCGAAGCGGCCGCAATGACCAATAGCTGGGACGATGAAGAGAAGTCCATTGCACTCACACTTGCACTGAGGGGTCCAGCTGCGGAGCTCTTGCAGACCATCCCGGAAGATAAACAGCAGAACTACGACTCTCTGGTTCAGGCTATCGAGATGCGGTTTGGGGATGAACACATGCAGCAGGTGTACAGGGTTCAGCTGCGTAGTCGAGTCCAGAAAAGGGGGGAAACGCTCCAACAGTTGCAAGCGGATATAGAGCGACTAGCCCATCTTTCATACCCTAAAGCCGGTGAGGAGCTTATCAACGAAATGGCGGTGGAAGCTTTTATTCAGGCCATAGAGGACAGACAACTGCAAATGGCTGTAAGGATGGCTGAAAAGCGAACACTCCCCGAGGCATTGGCATTCGCTCTGTCAATGAAGGCTGCGGACCAAGCATACCAGGGAATACACCGTGTCAGGGAAATGTCCGTCGTGGAATGCTCATGCCAGAGAACAGCCGTCTTGGATGAAGACAAAGCTCGCGGAAGTCAAATCCGTTGCTGGAATTGCAACCAAACCGGACACCTACAACGGCAGTGCAGAAGTGCACCTAGACGAGGAAATTGTCCACATTGCGGAAGTAGGAGAAGCAGAGAGGAAGCATCTGGCGGTGATAACATTCATCCTGTCAGTCAGACTTCCCAAAACCAGCAGTCGGGAAATGCGTAAGGACCAACTTCGCGGGGCAGAAGTTGGTTACTGGAATCGAGGCCCCCAGGACCACCATTCAAGTTTCGCAAACCAAACGGGGTAACAAGAGCCTGACAGTGGAGGCACTAATCAACAAGAAGAAGTGCGTAGCCACCATCGACACAGGCGCCACTGCCTCCATTGTAAGAAGAGATATTGTCAGAAGCGCCTGGCTGCACAACACCAACAGCTACTGCCTGAAGACTGCAACAGGGGAAATGGCGAAAGTGTTTGGAGAAGTTCGTCTTACGATTACTCTGGCGGGACTTACGTTCTCCCATGCGTTTCTGGTGGCAGATATATGCGACGAGTGCATCATCGGAATAGACTTCATGAAAGCAAATGAAGTAATCCTGGACATCGGGATGCAAGTACTGAGGTATCGAAATGTGGAGATTCCGATGGTGTACGGAAACGAGAGTGCCGTAACTCTCAGGACAGTCATCAGCAAAGACGAAGTTTTGCCGCCGTCTTCAGAGACAATCATTTGGACGAAGCTGGAAGGTGATCTTGGGAGCCACCGATTCTACATAGTAGAACCAGACCCAGAGAAGAATTCTCAAGACTACATCGTGGGAAAGACGTTAGTCGAACCAAAGAACACCATGGTTCCAGTAAGAGTTTTGAACGCAAGACCACACACTGTCAAACTAAGGCGAGGGGAGGTGACTGGAAAATGCACGCCGATTACCGCCGTCGCAACAATATCTGAACGTGATGCTCCAAAACCTCTCCCATCACCTTGGACAGCGGAAACGAGAGAGACGATTCTCCAGTCCAGTGAGCTGAATCAGGAGCAGCGAACTATGGCAGAGAATCTTATCAATGAGTACGCTGATGTATTTGCCTCACAGGACGGTGAATACGGCCGAACACACCTGGTAGAACATCGAATAGACACTGGTGATACTAGACCAATTCGTCAGCCTGCTAGGCGCCTTCCATTGGCAAAGCAGACAGAAGTTGCAGAGATGGTGTCGGCAATGGAGAAAGAAGGTCTGATTGAAAGTTCCAAAAGTCCGTGGGCATCACCGGTTGTACTGGTTAAGAAGAAAGATGGCAGCACGCGGTTCTGCGTGGACTATCGGCAGCTCAATTACGTCACCAAGAAAGACAGCTACCTTCTGCCACGGATTGACGACACGCTAGACACACTATCAGGAGCCCGATGGTTTTCCACTCTCGACTTGAAGAGTGGCTACTGGCAGGTACAGATCCATCCAGAAGACCGGGAGAAAACCGCCTTCACCGCAGGAAATGGGCTATGGCAATTCACGGTAATGCCATTCGGGCTGTGCAATGCTCCGGCGACTTTCGAGCGATTGATGGAATGTGTCCTGCAAGGGTTAACATGGAAAACCTGTTTGGTATACTTGGATGATGTCATCGTCGTAGGAAAAACGTTTGCGCAACACCGAGACAATCTAAGGGATGTATTTCAAAGGCTTCGAAGTGCCCACCTGAAGCTCAACCCCAAGAAGTGCGCCCTGTTTAGAGCGGAAGTCAAGTACCTGGGACACATAATTTCAGCGAAAGGAGTGAGAACCGATCCGGAGAAGGTCGAAGCGGTGAAAAACTGGCCAGTCCCCAAAGACAAACACCAACTAAGGAGCTTCCTGGGCCTAGCCACCTACTACAGACGGTTCGTGAAGGATTTTGCCGGGATCGCAAAGAACCTGCACCAGTTGACGGAAAAGGGAAAACAATTCAAATGGTCAATTGAGTGCGAGAAGAGCTTCAAGGCACTTAAACAACGGCTATGCGATGCCCCGATACTGGCTTACCCCACTCCCGGGGAAACGTTCGTTGTGGATGCAGATGCTAGTAATGTCGGGGTAGGAGCCGTACTCTCCCAGGTGCATGACGGCCAAGAGAAGGTGGTTGCGTACTTCAGCAAGGTGCTCTCTAAGCCAGAAAGGAACTACTGCGTGACAAGGCGGGAACTTCTAGCTTTGATCTTGGCTACGAAGCATTTTCACAAATACCTCTACGGGAGGAAGTTCGTTCTTCGCACAGACCATGCAGCCTTAAAATGGCTATTACAGTTCAAGAGTCCTGAGGGTCAGGTCGCAAGATGGATCGAAAGGCTGCAAATCTACGACTACGAAATACAGCATCGTAAAGGAAAACTCCACTCTAATGCGGATGCACTGTCCCGGAGACCATGCAGAACGGATTGTAAACATTGTGCGCGTCAGGAAGAACGGGAGCTGGTTTCCATCCAAAGAATGAGAGCCGAACCTATCGCCGGCTGGAGCGTAGATGAGATCCGGAACGCTCAGAAGGAAGACCCGGATATCGAGCCGATTCTGGCCTGGAAGGAGAACATGGAGAAACCGGATCATCAGGACATCTCTCACAGAAGCCCGACCTTAAAGGCATATTTTGCGCAGTGGGACTCCCTCCATGTCCAAGAAGGTGTTCTGAGAAGAAAATGGGAATCCTCCGACGGAAAGTCGTTTGTAATGCAGCTTGTCGTACCACGGACGAGGGTCAAGGAGGTGTTACAGGAAATGCATGGCGGGGCGACCGGAGGCCACTTGGGAGTGAATAAGACGTTAGAAAAGGTACGAGAACGTTTTTATTGGTTAAAAGCGAAGGAAGATATCGAAGACTGGTGCAGAAAATGCGACGTGTGTGCAGCTAGCAAGGGTCCGAGAATCAAAACTCGAGGTAAGATGCACCAATACAACGTGGGAGCACCTTTCGAACGAATCGCCATTGACATCGCAGGGCCCTTTCCGGAAACCGACAATGGTAATCGGTATATACTCGTAGTGATGTACTACTTCAGTAAGTGGCCGGAAGCGTTTCCGATCCCTAACCAGGAAGCCAGAACCGTGGCGGAGCAGATCGTCTACAATTGGGTTAGCAGATTCGGTGTGCCCTTGGAATTGCATTCTGACCAAGGGCGGAACTTCGAGTCAAGAATCTTCCAAGAGATGTGTCAACTACTCGGAATCAAAAAGACAAGGACAACCCCGCTTCATCCACAGTCGGACGGTATGGTGGAGCGTTTCAATAGGACTTTGGACGAACATCTCTCGAAGGTCGTAGGTGACTACCAACGGGATTGGGACCGGCAGATTCCCTTGTTTTTGATGGCCTATAGAAGTGCCGTGCATAGCATTACTCGACATACGCCGTTCGAAATCTTATTTGGTGGAATAGCTCGTTTACCCAGTGAGGTGAAATTTGGATCTCCTACCAATGAGCCCAGAAATGAAGAAGAGTACGTGGCGGACCTTAGGGAAAGGCTTAGGGACATACACCAAAGGACCAGAAGCCAGATTAAGATGACGAGCGACCGCATGAAGACCAGGTATGATGCCAAGGCAACAACGTCAGGATTCCAGGAAGGAGATCTGGTGTGGCTGTATAATCCCCATCGCCAAAAGGGGAAATCACCTAAATTACAGCGGAACTGGGAAGGTCCCTACAGAATAATAACCCGCATCAACGATGTTGTCTACCGCATCCAGCGAGGACCGAGGGCCAAAATGAAAGTGGTTCATGTGGACCGACTGAGTCGATACAATGGCCGAAATGAGGATGCACTTGTTCGGGACGAACATGTCTAAGAGGGGGGCAGTGTAGCATAATAATAACTACGCCCCCTAAAAATATGACGCAACAAATTCCGAAGTGACTTCATTCTGGCAGAATTTTGGTTCGTACTGTCCTTTCATTCGAGGTTCGTGTCTGGGACGAAGTCTCCACAGCTCATGTCAACGAAAGAGACGAATAATATCAGGGATAAAAGGGAATTATAACTGCAAGAATTATTTCTCTTATTCCAGTGGTCGAAGAATTTGCTAGAAGTTTCTGGCTATCAGAAACTTCTGCTATATAAGGACAGATGGCGGTCAAAAAAAGACAGTTGGTTTAGAACCGTGGCGAAGAGATTGGAAAAGTGATAATGGGCGAAGTTGTAATTTGGTGATAAATTGAAAGTTGAGAGTGAACAAGAAAAAGTAATTAGTTTGGATTTGTGAATTAAGTAATAGAAAGGAGATAAAGTGATTTGAGAGGAAAGAGACCTTGTAAGAAAAGAATTTGCGAAGAATAGTATAGTGTGAACTTGAATTGTTCTATAGACTAGAAAATAAAGAAATAAATTTCACAGAATAATCGTTTTATCTACTCGAGCCGTAGCCAGCATATTACAATATAGTAAATCAATGTATCTCAAAAACAAATTTGCACTATCCAGATTGGTTTGAAACGACAAATAAATGTTATTCGCCCAAAATTGATACAGTCAATTTCCTTGTGGTAGTTCTGCCTTGGGAAAAATTATAAGTGGTTTATTGACAAGAGCATAAACAAGAAAAGGAATCCAAAACAAAAGACAAAAAAGTTGCAAAATTTAATGAATTACATATTCTAAAACTAAAATAAATATTTACATATGTACAAAATGTATGAATATTTAAAAAAAAAACTAAGGCGGTGGTGAGGTAAGGGAGGTGGTGGGGGTCAATATTCTGCCACGTCCGCGTTCGTGTCCACTGGAAACCACTTTGGTTAAGGCACTGTGAATAGCTAAAAATCATACTTCTAATATGTATTATGTAAATGTCTAAAGACAAAAATATTTTGCAAAAGCATTTTCATATAAATGCCTTTAACTAAAGTGGGCTAAGAGCAGAGTTGATTTTGTCTCCTATTGTTTAAAGTGCATGAACTAAAAAAATAATAAAAGAGTGGCTATGGCTACCTATCAGACCTCTTCTTTTATGTAAAATGTAAGGACCAAACATCAAACATACTGTAAATGAGAGTAGGAGTACCACAAGGATTTGTAAGACAGATGTATTCAAACAATTAGGAAATAAATAAACATAATTATTTGTCTCAGGCTCAATCTTATAATACGTACATACCTACATACATATGAATAAAGTAAAGTAAAATAAAGTTAGCCTACAATACCTACAGCACCTACTATTTAAATTGTTTGTACCGTACCTACAAATTCTTAATATCATCGCAGATCGCATTAAAATTATTCCTGATCTTAACCTACCCTAATTTAATTTACATATGTAGGTATACATATATATGTAGGTATATTTCTGCTCTGTCTGTTCCTCACCCGTGCCAAAGTCGCAGGCCAGGACAAAAAATATGAGAATACAAAACAAAACAAAAAATATATTTCGCTGTGGGTATGTCACAAACTCTACGCTGGTGGTGAAAGCTTTTCGCAAAGCAAAAGAAAAAGCTTTTCGCACATAAATATTATTTTCCGTTTTTTTTTCTTTGCAAAGCAGAAAAGCTTTTTGTTTGCCCATCGTTGTTTGGTCATCGCAAAAAAGATCAACATTTTTTGTATAGGGATACGACATTTGGGTGAGTTTATTATCTGTGCTATAAGTTTTAACGCGCGATTTTGTCCCCATCAAGAATGTGCAGAACGGTCTTGGGTGCACCAGACAAGATATGGGCGTTATATTCCAGCTTGGGGCGGATGAATGCCTTATTTTTGGCGACCTCGAATATGTGATCGTTCTATCGAAGATGGTTATTAATACACATACCGAGAATAGGAAGTCTTTCGTTTTCAATGATGCAAGTACCATCCATGAATAATGGTTGAGGGTTTTGGTTTCGCTTGAGAGACAGAAGACAGCATTGTGTTTTGGAAGCATTAAATTCCACTCTGTTAGTTGAACCCTATTTATTTATGCTGTTCAGGTCGGAATTTAATGTGTTTAACATACGTTACCGTTCCCCTTCTACGGCCGAAGAGCAAGGACGTGAGTTAGGGAACGAATATGAAAAACTGAGGGTACTGTCATCAGCGAAGGAATGTATTGGATTAGAAGTTGCGTACAAGAGATCATTTATAAAATCAAGAAAGAGAGTCGGAGACAAAACAGAGCCTTGGGGAACATCAGCATTTATTTGGTGAATTGCAGACTTGAAGCCGTTCAAAACAACTTGTGTTGAACGCCCCGAAAGGTAATTTCTAATCCATTGAAGAAGAGACTCATCGACGCCATATGCACGCATTTTCGACAAAAGAGCCTGATGCCAAACTCTGTCAAATGCCTTTGAAATATCAATCGCAACCATCTTGGTTTCGTCGAAGTGATGGAGAGATTGGTTCCACTTATCGGTGAGATATGCCATCAAATCACCAGTGGACCTGTTGCTACGAAAACTATACTGCCGGTCATTAAGGAGTTTTGGTGAATCGAGATATTTTATAAGCTGACGATTTATCAGCATTTCCATAACCTTGGAAAGAAGGGACGTAATTGCAATGGGTCGGTAATTGGACGGGGAGGAAGATTCACCTTTTTTAGGGACGGGCTGGACAAATGCTGTTTTCCATCTACTCGGAAAGAGCCCTGAAAAGTAGGATAGACAGAAAAGCTTACGCAGAGATTTTGCCAGCGTAGAACACCTCTTCAAAACTATGGGGGGATACAATCTGGACCAGCGGATTTGTTTGCGTCAAGACCTTTGAATACTCCTGCAACTGTACAAGTGCGAAAGTGGGCTTGTCCTATGGAAAATTTGACGCTCTCAAATACAGGTGGAGACAAAGCATTATCTGGCAAACTTAGAATTCGCTGCAAAGTGAGCAGCAAGCAGATTGGCTTTGTCTAAGGAGCTGACAGCTGGAATGTCATTGAAAATGAGCGTAGGGATGGCAGACGAGGCAGAATTTTTAATATTTTTGACGAATGATAAAAAATGTTTACTACGTTTGGGACATGTAGGATTTTTTGCCTCAATTTTTGGTCATGTAAGAATTTTACACGTCGAATTCGGGCATTGCAGTCTTTTCTGACTTGTTTAAACTTTTTTCGGTTTTCCTCAAATTTGTTGGCTTTATAAGACCGAAAACTTACCTCTTTTAACCTGATGGCCTCTTTACAGCTCTGATCAAACCACGAGTTTGCCTTAGGTTTAATGCTTTTTATTCTGTTAGGAATAGAGTCATTCATACCTCAGAGTATAGTGTTAGTCAGCTACGGCATCCACCTCGCTATCGAGAGGAAGCATAGCGAACAGTTAAAACTCCTAAAAAAGCTATTAAGGCCGCTCCAGTTGGCTTTCTCGTATTGCCATACTTTTCTTTTAGGAGTTTGTTCTTTAACTGTGTGGTCAGAGTACGAGAATTTAACTGATACGATATTATGGTCAGACCGACCTAGAGGCTCTAGAACATCAATGGTGTATTTATCAGGGTGCGAAGTAAGAAACAAGTCCAAGGTGTTGGCGAAATGACTTTCAATGTTCGGTATACGTGTAGGCTCATTTACAAGCTGAGTCAAATTGTTTATCTCAGCAACATTCCTTCCTTCGGGTGTTGTCTGGCCAGAATGTTGAAGCAAATCTGAATTGTGTATATTGAAATCGCCCGCAATGACGATTTCAGTATGAGGATACAAGGAGACAATTCGAGTGATGGAATCGGACAACGCTTCAAATTCATCAAAAGTTGAGTTGCTGTCCGCACTAGGGCTTCTGTAAATAAAGCAGTAGTGAAAAATTTGCTTACGAACGGTGAATTTTAGCCATCTGAAATTAAATTCCGGGTTGCAATAGTGACCATACTGTGGTGGAACTTGGTAAGCAATATCACTACGGACATAAATGGCGAGGTGACGTTGGGGAAAGAATAATGACACTAAGTTATATCCAGGCAGTTTAAAATCGGAAGATTCTACCACTACCTGTGTTTCGCTTAGTGCCAGAACAGCTGGTTTATGGGAATGGTCGTGGGCGTACATATCAAAGAAATTCGTTCGAAGCCCACAAATGTTGGTAAAATCAACCCTAAATTCCCTCATCACTACAACATAGAAACACAAAATGACACAACTCTGACGTAACTAAGCAAAACTCTGAAGTGTAGATCCAAAGAATAGTTTTCCAAAACAAACTGTCGCAGGTGCTATTCTCAAACGACAATCATCTAAGGTCCGCTATTCGGATAAATATTCACAGCCCGCTATGCATCAAATGTTACACTCTCTCAGTCATCGCAACTGGAAGTATGTACATGTATGTGCGATAACGAAGAAGCGCAACAGCGAGTGAGTGGGGATGAAAAGATGGGATAAATGATTGGTTTTTTTTTTTTTTTTTTAATTTATTTATTTTTTTTCCACTGCACTGCACTGAATTTGATTGGGCGCGCGAGTTATGGTCGTTGGAAGCTTGCCGATAAAAAAAAAACAATTTTTTTTCTATTTTGCTTCACGATCGACTTTATTGATTGAATCCTAACTTAGAACTAACTTAACAAATATTTTCATACTTAAGATTACTTTACTTTTTGTTTATCCGTTTGCTTGCGATGCAATTTGACAATAAATAGTGAACTCAATTGGGCAATGCAATTTGATAGTAAATAATGAACTCGGTTGGGCAATGCAATTTGATAGTAAATGGTGAACTCAATTGAACTCACTTTTAACAATGCAATTTGATAGTAAATGGTGAACTCAATTGAACTCACTTTTAACAATGCAATTTGATAGTAAATGGTGAACTCAATTGGGCAATACAATTTGATAGTAAATGGTGAACTCGGTTGAACTCACTTTTAACAATGCAATTTGTTTATGACATCCAATCTATTGGAATGCCATGAATGGTATTGGGCGACAGGGTCGACGTAACCCCTCCCCCCTTTGAGTTGAAACTCTCCTGAGTTTCTTTGTTAATTGTTACTTTAATTGATTTATATTTCAAGAAGAATAAAAGGAGTGATGATACAAAAAATATAGCAATTAAAAAAAATGCAATCAAAATTGTCCAATTATAAAAGATATATTCTTTCTTATGAAATTTGAGTTCCTCTATTGCCTCTATATTTTCTACTTGTTTTATTACTAGGTCGTCAAATGTAGGTGCATTGATAGTGTCATTAATTTGATCTCTGTTTGTTTCGATTATGAAATTCTGTGTAAACTGTTCTTCTTTGCCATAATATGTTTTATTTCTTATCTTAATGTTGCAATTGTGAAAGTTAATTAGGTAATTTCCATTCAAGGTTATGATTCTTTCATCACATGAACTTGTTAATATGGTTTTATTTTGATTCTTAAGTAGCAATGAATTTGAGTGAATTTCCAGTATTTCGGGTTTTCTATTTCTTATTTTAAGGCAATTATTATTGTAAATACAAAGGTTAGATTCTTTTAATTCTCTTTCGTTTACATTTCCATCAAAGTCATATGAAATATTATTTATAGTTACAATTTCTTGCTTTTTAAATATGAATTCTTCAAATTTGTTATTTGTTATTGGTGTAGCAACTGAATGTTTGACATTAAGTATTTCTCTCGGAATTTTTATAGCAAAAATAATTTGTTCTCCTTTATATTCTGCAGTACCTAATCTAATATTTTGTAATTTGTATAAGTCTATTTCGTATTTTCTAATTTCTTCGCTTGTCAAAACATTACTGCTCATAAGGTTCATTCTTGCTGATGCAATATTATTCTGAATATGTTCTATGTTGTCTCCAAGTATTTCAATTTTAAGTAAAGTATCTAAGTAGATAAGCTCTTTGTAAATTTTCTCATTATTTGTCTTAATATCATTGTATTTTTCTAAAATCTTGTCCCTGTCTGCTTCTATGGTTTCTTTAATTTTGTTAAACGTTTCCTTAAAATGATTATTAATCTGAATGTTTTTGTTTAAATTAGAGATGATATTATGGTTATTTTCGTCAATTGTACCTAAATGTTCTTCAATTTCTAGTCTGTCGTTGTCGTCCATTGACCCGAAGAGCCATTTAAGTCCTGTCCCTACAACATTGATTAGTCCTCTCTTATGTCTATGTGGTAATAGAGTCTGTACTTTAGTTCTAAGTAAGTAAATTTCGTGTAGTAAAAGTTCTTTGTTCTCTATTTTCCCTGATTGTTTTATATTATTTTCAAATATGTCTAGTATATTCGTTATTTGTTGTGGTTTTATTATATGTAATATTATGTCGTAGCTATGAATAATTGGTATTTCTCCGATGTTAATTTCGGCGTATCCAATTTCGTTGCTAATTTTGTCGATTATTAGAGTCCCTCTCGTTGTGTGTAGAAGTGCCATCATTATCATTATTGTAGTTGTTAATGTCCAGTTGGTCTGCGAATTTTGTAAATCTTTTAATGTTTGTCGGATGTATGTTCTTTAATTTTAATTTTCTATATTTAGGTTCATCTTTATGTCGTAATGCCTTATAATTCTTAACGTAACCTTCCTCTTGGTTTTGTTGGTAAAATTCGCGATTTTCATTTCGTTTGTTAATAATCTTTTCCTTGTATTCCTTCAAAAGCTTTTCTATTTGTTTTTTATCAACTTTCCCTTCTATTACGTCTATTGGTTTTGCTTTTATAACTGAATGAAAAGATTTATTATACCATTCTACACATTTAAATATCTTTTCCTGTATTGGCATTTCAGATTTTTCAGTTTCCAAAATTCTAAGTTTTTCTCCTATAGTATTGTGGAACCTTTCTATTTCCGCGTTGCCTGTGTGACTGTTAGGCTTTGTGAAGTGAGTTTTTACTCCTTCCTGTCTTAAAAAATCTTTAACATTAACAGAGTTAAATTCGTTATCTAAAACGACTGAAATTGGTTTTCCTTTGATGGAAAAATACAATCGCATTTTCTCGACGATTGTGACGCTATTCCTATCTTCTAAATAAAGGACAACTACATGTTTTGAGAATTTGTCAATGAAGGATAGAAAGCTATGTTTTTTATTTATATAGATATCTAAATGAACTATTTGGTTTATATCATTCGGAGTTTCGGTTATATGGAATTTTGGCTTAATTGGTCTCCTGTCATACTTTGCTCTATTGCATGTATCACAATTATTAATGTATTTTTGAATATATGTTTTCAGGTTTCTATAGTATATAAGTTTTTTCAATCCTTCATAGTTTTCGTTTATTCCTGCATGCCCTGTTTCGTTCTTGTGGTATTTTGCAATGTATCTGTAAGTTTCATCTTCGTTTGCCATATCTTTTGCATGGTGAGTGCATTTATAAAATTTTAAACTTGTGTTAAATAACTCTATCAGCTTCTGTTGCACTTTGTTATACTCATGATCAGGAAATTCGGAAAAAATGCCTATTTTCCCGGGTTTTAGAAGTCTACGAAATATGTCAGCCATGAAGTTATTTTCGATGTCGTTTTTGCTAATGAAAATCTTGCGTTTGTTATTTATTACCTCTATTTCTTTTGTTTTAGTGTATGTCAAAATTATTTGTGTAGAAAACCTATTAACAGCTGTCTCTAAAATTGAAAAATGATCGTTTTGTTCTTCTTCTTGTGAGTGTATTGTTGCATCTGTGCTCATGTTATCAATTTGTTGTTCTAGGTCTATAGCATTTATTTCTCCTGTATTTGCGTTAATTCTAGACATAAAATCTGCTACTTTATTTTCAGATCCTTTAATATAGTCGATGTTTATATCATACTCTCCAAGTTTTAGTAACCAACGCTGTAATCTGTGGTTAATATCTTTCCCTTTGTGCTTGCTTTGAAGCCATTTAAGAGGCTGATGATCTGTAAGAAGATCGAAGGTTCTGCCATAGATATATGGGCGAAAATAGTTTACGGCCCAAACGATGCCAAGGAGTTCTTTCTCCGTTGTGGAATATTTCTTCTCGTGGTCGTTAAGGGTTCTACTTGCGTAACTTAAGGGATGATCGTCCTGTGTAAGGACTGCGCCTAAAGCGAAATCGCTGGCATCCGTTATAAGTTTAAATCTCTTATTAAAATCGGGGTATCTTAAGATTGGTGTATCAATAAGCAATCTTTTAAGTTTTTGAAATGAATCTATGTATTGAGGGTCGCTTTTGTCAATCTTCGTATTCTTTCTTAAATACTTAGTCATACCGTAGGCTACTTTTGCGTAATCTTTTACGAACTTACGATAGTAGCCAGTCATTCCCAAGAATGACTTTATTTGTTTTTGGGACTCGGGCAGTTTAAGCTTCTGGATATTTTCAATTTTACTCATATTAGGCTTAATACCATCCGTTGTCAGGATATGTCCGAGGTATTCGGTACTTCTACTGAAAAAGTTACATTTATCAATTTGAATTTTAAGGTTGTGTTCTCTGAGTCTGTCGAAAATTTTTTGTATATTTGTGGTGTGTTCTTCTAGGGTTGTGCTGAAGATTAATATGTCGTCTAAGTACACGACGCATATTTTATTTATATATTCTCTTAGAACAGAATTGATTAATCTTTGGAATGTCGCCGGGGCATTTTTTAGTCCGAACGGCATTCTGACAAACTCGTAATGTCCTAGAGGCGTTGAAAATGCAGTTTTCTTTCTATCATCTTTCTTTATTAGTACCTGGTGGAAACCTTTGGCGAGGTCCAACGTAGTGAAATATTGCGACCTTCCTAGTTTCTCTAATATGTTTTCTATATTAGGAATAGGATATTTGTCGCTTACAGAAATCTCGTTTAGTTTTCTGTAATCTATAACAATTCTCCATTTTTTTGTTCCTGAATTGTCGATTTTTTTTGGAACAATCCAAATCGGTGAATTATATGGAGAGTTACTTTCTGTAATTATGCCCTGCGCCAACATTTCTTTCATTTGCCTGGTGATTTCTTCCTCATGGATTTGGGGATACCTGTATATCTTAGAGTATACCGGTTTTTCGGTGGTGGTCACAATTTCATGTTGGATTTCATGGGTGTGAGTTAGCTTTTGCCCTTCTTGAAAAAATAATTCTTTGTTTTTGTTAACTAGTTTCCTAAGTTCTTTTCTTTCTTCCGGGTTCATGTCTTCCCGTTCTAGTTTTTCTATGGTGTTTTCGTTCAGTTTGGATTCTTCTAGTGAGTGAATTTCATCATACTTATGCGGACAAGAATTAATAAATTTTGTTTTTATATCATTTATTTCTAAGTACCCTTCCTCCAGATTGATAATTGCTTTCAAAGGTTTAAGGAGATTTTGTCCTATAAGAGCATCAAATTGTTTATTTTGGAAACGGATCAATTTCCAACTCATGTAGCTTAATTCGTTAAATTCGGTTGGTAGAGGCGTTATAATCTCTGTGTCTATCATGATTCGTCCACTAAGTGTAGTAAATGATGTTATGTCTTGTAGTTTTTGTCTTTTGTAGTGTGGTAGTTTGTCAAGGTTCAAGAGTGTTGTTGTTGACCCTGTGTCTATTAAGCATATAATTTTTTCATTTCGTATCGTTAACTCAACTATCGGTAAGTCTGATGCTGGGCATGCGACCGAAAATTTACTTCACCTGAGTCTAATTCGTTGGGGTCTGTATTTTGAATGTGGTCTACTTCCATTGGTTCGTTATGTCTCGTTTGTCTAGAAGTCCTGTTATTATAACTATTGTTTTCCCAATTTTGTCTATACTGTCTGGAATTATTTTGACGAGGTAGATTCTGATTCGTAGTTTCTGGTCTGGGATTGTAGTAATTTGAATAATTGTTCTGTCTATATTGTCCTGAGTTTTGGTTTGTATTATTATTGTATCCTGATGGATTTTCCCTATGGTTGTCTTGTCTTGGATATTCGTTTTTGGGATTGTATGTAGTAGACTGCCTATTATTGTTATATCTATAATTATATGGTTTATCGTAATGCCTAAGTATCCCTGTTTCTTCCAGAGCGTAATACGCATCTCTTATGTTTTTTATCTTTCTGCTATAGATAATGCTTGCTAAATTTGGGTTAATACCATTCAAAAAGATTTTTAGAATAATTGACTCATTCGAACTTGGAGAAAATTCACTGGGTTTTAAATTATCGAATTCGTACTTAGTATTTAGTTTATCTAAAATGTCTCTTAAATTGCGATAATATAAACTTACGGAGGTGTTTTTGCATGTTATTGCTTCGTGGTGTAGCTTATGATATGTATCCCTTACTCCGAAATTCTTGATCAGCTCCGCTTTGATTCCGTCCCACGTTGGGTTGGCTCCTAATGTCCTGATACAGTGAAGAGCTGCTCCTTGGATCTTGTTGCGTATGTAACGTTGAAATATGAATTCCTTTAATTGTGGATTGTCGTTGAAAAGTGGCAGGACAAGCTCCGCTTCTCTTATGAAGGACGATAAATCATACTTTTCATCTCCGTTGTACTCCTTTATTTTCGCAGCTTCTTTTATGAGTTCGCTAACTGGAATTCCGTTATTTTCGCCTGGCATCTTGATTGTTTCGATGTCGTCGATGTCGTGATTTCTTGTGTTGTAGATAAACGATTGTAATCTTTCACTTTTCTTTCTTTTTTCGCCGTCCTTTGGCATTCGCAAGGATTTTATAAGTTTTCTATGCACTTGATATATGTCTTTTGCACACAAAAAAAGATATTTTCACTTCACTATGTAGGATGATTGATTGTCTTCAGACAGTATCACTTTTAATTCACTTCTTTAGAGGAAAAACTGTTTTTATTGTCTTTGGACAATATTATTCACTGCTTTAGAGGAATGAGGATCGACTTCATTATCTTTAGATAATAAGTTAACCGACTGCGCCAGTTATGGTCGTTGGAAGCTTGCCGATAAAAAAAAAACAATTTTTTTTTCTATTTTGCTTCACGATCGACTTTATTGATTGAATCCTAACTTAGAACTAACTTAACAAATTTTTTCATACTTAAGATTACTTTACTTTTTGTTTATCCGTTTGCTTGCGATGCAATTTGACAATAAATAGTGAACTCAATTGGGCAATGCAATTTAATAGTAAATAATGAACTCGGTTGGGCAATGCAATTTGATAGTAAATGGTGAACTCAATTGAACTCACTTTTAACAATGCAATTTGATAGTAAATGGTGAACTCAATTGAACTCACTTTTAACAATGCAATTTGATAGTAAATGGTGAACTCAATTGGGCAATGCAATTTGATAGTAAATGGTGAACTCGGTTGAACTCACTTTTAACAATGCAATTTGTTTATGACATCCAATCTATTGGAATGCCATGAATGGTATTGGGCGACAGGGTCGACGTAACCCGCGCGATCGATTTTTTTTTTTTTTTTGTAGATGGAATTTTTTTTTTATTATTATTTTTTTTACGAAATAAAAATAACTCTTGGGAAAGCTACAGAACATGTGAATAAATCACAGAAAAATACACTAATCTGCACCGACAGCCTCTCCACTTTAAATGCAATACGGAATATAAACAACCGCTCTCCCGTCATCACGAAAATTCGAAACAACAGCATAAAACTCAAATCCAAATTAATAATCCTATGGGTACAAGGACATACGGGAATCAAAGGAAATGATATGGCAGATCGAGCAGCAAGAAACGTTGCAACTGAACATGCGACACCCTATCCCCCATCGAAAAAAGATTTTGTTATACTAGTCAAAGCGCATTACAAGTACAAAAGGAAAGAAACATGGAACCAATACACCCACTACTACACTACTACCAACCCTCCCCCCCCCACACACACACCACCACCACCACCCACCACCAACCACCACCAAACAATATTCCTTGCATCCGAGGAATATTAAGTTTAATTCCCTTTTTTAAAATCTCCTTTGTAACATTGCAAAAGAAAACTACTTCTCATAATACGACTTGACTTTAATTGGTTAATTACAAAGTGAATGATACATTTTTATATATAACACTTTCAGATGTCTTGAAAACTTTAACATTGTTTATTTAAGATTTATTCTATATAGTGAAAGCTCCCATAAGCGGACTATCATGGGCCTATTTTTTGTATAAAATAAACTGTATTTTGAAAAACATGGAATAGGTACATAACTGAAATGAAATAGGTGCATAACTGAAATGAAGTAAGCATATAAAAAACAGGAACCACCGATCGATTTTATTTAACCATTCATGTTCCTTAGTCCGTTTACAGCTATGAGTCCGCTTACGTGAGATTTCTAACGCAAGTAAAAACATGTTCGCGCAATTGTTGTTCGTTTAGTACAGCTTCGTGTTCATTTGTCAGAATGTATTTTTATTTTTCAGTGTAAGAGTTATCTCCGTTTATTGGAGTTGTACGCAAGGAGAGATTTTACTGTATTACTAAAAAATCGTTACTTTCCTCTCGTTTAATCTGTAAATTTGATCTTAAATTTACACTACCTTCCACCCAAAAGTTTGGACGATTCATCATCTCTTGCCAAAGAAATAATTCCTTTCCTCTAGAATCCATCCAATCAACCTTGTTTCCATAGTGTTGCCCTGTATTTAAATAGAAAAAAAGAAATCTATTAAAATACATGCTATTAAGCAGAGTTAATTAATTTTGATAAGTTCCACAAATACTTCACTCACTTAGAACAATTATGATAAGAGGAAAAAAAAATTATCTATTTTATTACGATAGAATCAGAGAATACAGAGACGCTCTAGGTCACTTTTAAGATTTTGATTTAATGACGGAACATGATTCTATAAATTTAAATGCAACTATCAATGCATAAAATGATCGACGTCATAAGTCTCAACACCAGACCTGTAAGACTCTGAAACACATAAAAACATTGTCAACCACTTATTTAAAATTCACAGAGTTCGCGGTTGTATCTTCTTCTGCATTCACATATGGGACCGAATATTCGACGAAGAATTTGTCTCTCGAAAGTATTCAAAATCTACTCTGTTTTCCTGCTTATGGTCCAGCTCTCGGCACCATAAAGCGGGACTGGCAGGATCAAAGTTTTGTAGAGCACGCATTTAATGTTAGGGGTTTTGAACCCAGTTGTTTCGCCAAACCGAAGTAGCAGCGGTTTCCATGGGTTAGTCTTCGTCGAAACTCCAGTAAGGTGTCGTTCGTGAAGTTGATGTTTACTCCGAGGTAGGTAAATGCCTTAACCACTTCGAAGTTACTGTTGTCAACAGTGACGTTTTGTCCTGTTCTAGCACTAGATTTAAGACATCATATAATACCGCATCTTCTTGCCGAAATCCGGTAAACGTTTGGAATAGTTCAGAAGTACTTTTTCCAAACTACACATTGCATCGCGTGTTTTCCAGCATAAGGCGACACAGCTGGATTAGTTTGGGCGGGATCGCGAATTCGGCCACTTCTTTGATGATGTCGCGATACTGGTTCCACAGATTTTTGGCGTTTGTGGATGGTGAATGTACAGTGGAGGGTCTCTCGCTCAGGCGCTCTCTGTAGTCCCTGGCTTCTCCATGCTTGCTAAGGCATCCAACCTTAAATTTTTTTTTCTGTGCGGTTCGCAGCTTTTTGTCGTTGGACAGTCGAGCTCTGAATTTTTGTGACACAATGAGTAATATTCAAAAAGATGAGTTCACGCACAATAATGAGTTCAAGTTCAATAACAATAAACGACGATATGTGGATCTAGCCATGTCCGTCTGTCTGTATGTTACCAGTTGTTGTGTCTTGAATTGTGTACAGTACAAATAAACAAAGTTTTGAAAGACGGCCACAAACGTCGGCCATCCCATATGGTATATTAATTCGGACTCATAGTTTGTAACATGTAGAAATATGTGCATTTGAGATCCGCGTCGAAAGTTATGTCGATCTAGCTATGTCCGTCCGTCTGCCACCAGTTTTTGAGCTATGAATGTAGTAAGACAAAAGAGAGGGGAAAACAAATAAAAATGTAAAGTGGCCACCCAAGATGAGGACAGTCTGTAGGTAGGTAGGGATAATTAGTCGTAAATCAAAAATTGTAAAAACGGACGTGTTGCGAGAGAGCCAAAATAAAACATTTAAGTAATAAGCAAAAAATCAAAATAAGTGCGTTTTATTATTGCAAGAGAGTGGTTAACGACTAAATGAAGATGAAATATTTTAGATAAGTTTTCTATGATCCGAAGCAGTAAAAGTAATAAAAGGTTTAAATCCGTCCACATACCACTTTCTTCTTTCCCAAAGTTACGGATATTAACGATGATAGTCTAAGCCATGTTGTTTTTTTTTCTATTTTTTTTTTTATTTTTTTTTTATTTTTTTATATTATTATTATTATAACTGAGATAAAATCCCATCTAGCAATTTACATTTCAGAGTACATAGTTGGGTTGAAAAGAGAGTAAGCACCAATGGTTTTACAATTGATTGTGAATGTTTTAGCAGAGAAAATCAAGTTGAATTTACAAACATATTATATTATACATTTATGTATTGTAATATGCGAGCTACGGCTCGAGTAGATAAAACAATATTCTGTGAAATTATTTCTTTATTTTCTAGTCTATAGAATAATTCAGGTTCACACTATACTATTCTTCGCAATTCTTCTTGTTACAAGGTCTCTGTCCTCTCAAATCACTTTATCTCCTTTCAATTACTTAATTCACAAATCCAAACTAATTACTTCTTCTTGTTAACTCTCAACTTTCAATTTATCACAAAATTACAACTTCGCCCATTATCACTTTTCTAATCTCTTCGCCACGGTTTTAAAAACTACTCCTCTTCTCGATCGCCATCTGTCCTTATATAGCAGAAGTTTCTGATAGCCAGAAACTTCTAGCAAATTCTTCAACCACTGGAACAAGAAAGAATAATTCCAAGATGACAATCATTCTTGCAGTTATAATTCCCTCTCATCCGTGATATTATCCGTCTCTTTCGTAGACATGAACTGTGGAAACCGCAGACACGAACCTCGAATGAAAGGACACTTCGGACCAAAATTCTGACAGAATGAAAAGACACTTCGAAATGTCGTAGGAGCGTAGTTATTATTATGCTACACTGCCCCCCTCTTAGACATGTTCGTCCCGAAGAAGTGCATCCTCATTTCGGCCATTGTATCGACTCAGTCGGTCCACATGAACCACTTTTATTTTGGCCCTTGGTCCTCGCTGGATGCGGTAGACAACATCGTTGATGCGGGTTACTATTCCGTAGGGACCCTCCCAGTTCCGTTGCAATTTAGGTGATTTCCCCTTTTGGCGATGGGGATTATACAGCCACACCAGATCTCCTTCCTGGAATCCTGACGTTGTTGCCTTGGCATCATACCTGGTCTTCATGCGGTCGCTCGTCATCTTAATCTGGCTTTTGGTCCTTTGGTGTATGTCCCTAAGCCTTTTCCTAAGGTCCGCCACGTACTCTTCTTCATTTCTGGGCTCATTGGTAGGAGATCCAAATTTCACCTCACTGGGTAAACGAGCTATTCCACCAAATAAGATTTCGAACGGCGTATGTCGAGTAGTGCTATGCACGGCACTTCTATAGGCCATCAAAAACAAGGGAATCTGCCGGTCCCAATCCCGTTGGTAGTCACCTACGACCTTCGAGAGATGTTCGTCCAAAGTCCTATTGAAACGCTCCACCATACCGTCCGACTGTGGATGAAGCGGGGTTGTCCTTGTCTTTTTGATTCCGAGTAGTTGACACATCTCTTGGAAGATTCTTGACTCGAAGTTCCGCCCTTGGTCAGAATGCAATTCCAAGGGCACACCGAATCTGCTAACCCAATTGTAGACGATCTGCTCCGCCACGGTTCTGGCTTCCTGGTTAGGGATCGGAAACGCTTCCGGCCACTTATTGAAGTAGTCCATCACTACGAGTATATACCGATTACCATTGTCGGTTTCCGGAAAGGGCCCTGCGATGTCAATGGCGATTCGTTCGAAAGGTGCTCCCACGTTGTATTGGTGCATCTTACCTCGAGTTTTGATTCTCGGACAATTACTAGCTGCACACACGTCGCATTTTCTGCACCAGTCTTCGATATCTTCCTTCGCTTTTAACCAATAAAAAAGTTCTCGTACCTTTTCTAGCGTCTTATTCACTCCCAAGTGGCCTCCGGACGCCCCGCCATGCATTTCCTTTAACACCTCCTTGACCCTCGTCCGCGGCACGACAAGCTGCATTACAAACGACTTTCCGTCGGAGGATTCCCATTTTCTTCTCAGAACACCTTCTTGGACATGGTCGGGCTTCTGTGAGAGATGTCCTGATGATCCGGTTTCTCCATGTTCTCCTTCCAGGCCAGAATCGGCTCGATATCCGGGTCTTCCTTCTGAGCGTTCCGGATCTCATCTACGCTCCAGCCGGCGATAGGTTCGGCTCTCATTCTTTGGATGGAAACCAGCTCCCGTTCTTCCTGACGCGTACAATGTTTACAATCCGTACTGCATGGTCTCCGGGACAGTGCATCCGCATTAGAGTGGAGTTTTCCTTTACGATGCTGTATTTCGTAGTCGTAGATTTGCAGCCTTTCGATCCATCTTGCGACCTGACCCTCAGGACTCTTGAACTGTAAGAGCCATTTTAAGGCTGCATGGTCTGTGCGAAGAACGAACTTCCTCCCATAGAGGTATTTGTGAAAATGCTTCGTAGCCAAGATCAAAGCTAGAAGTTCCCGCCTTGTCACGCAGTAGTTCCTTTCTGGCTTAGAGGGCACCTTGCTGAAGTACGCAACCACCTTCTCTTGGCCCTCATGCACCTGGGAGAGTACGGCTCCTACCCCGACATTACTAGCATCTGTATCCACAATGAACGTTTCCCCAGGAGTGGGGTAAGCTAGTATCGGGGCATCGCATAGCCGTTGTTTAAGTGCCTTGAAGCTCTTCTCGCACTCAATTGACCATTTGAATTGTTTCCCCTTTTCCGTCAACTGGTGCAGGCTCTTTGCGATCCCGGCAAAATCCTTCATGAACCGTCTGTAATAGGTGGCTAGGCCCAGGAAGCTCCTTAGTTGGTGTTTGTCTTTGGGGACTGGCCAGTTTTTCACCGCTTCGACCTTCTCTGGATCGGTTCTCACTACTTTCGCTGAAATTATGTGTCCCAGGTACTTGACATCCGCTCTAAACAGGGCGCACTTCTTGGGGTTGAGCTTCAGGTGGGCACTTCGAAGCCTTTGAAACACATCCCTTAGATTGTCTCGGTGTTGCGCAAACGTTTTTCCTACGACGATGACATCATCCAAGTATACCAAACAGGTTTTCCATGTTAACCCTTGCAGGACACATTCCATCAATCGCTCGAAAGTCGCCGGAACGTTGCACAGCCCGAACGGCATTACCGTGTATTGCCATAGCCCATTTCCTGCGGTGAAGGCGGTTTTCTCCCGGTCTTCTGGATGAATCTGTACCTGCCAGTAGCCACTCTTCAAGTCGAGAGTGGAAAACCATCGGGCTCCTGATAGTGTGTCTAGCGTGTCGTCAATCCGTGGCAGAGGATAGCTATCTTTCTTGGTGACGTAATTGAGCTGCCGATAGTCCACGCAGAACCGCGTGCTGCCATCTTTCTTCTTAACCAGTACAACCGGTGATGCCCACGGACTTTTGGAACTTTCAATCAGACCTTCTTTCTTCATTGCCGACACCATCTCTGCAACTTCTGTCTGCTTTGCCAATGGAAGGCGCCTAGCAGGCTGACGAATTGGTCTAGTATCACCAGTGTCTATTCGATGTTGTAACAGGTGTGTTCGTCCGTATTCTCCGTCCTGTGAGGCAAACACATCAGCGTACTCATTGATAAGATTCTCTGCCATAGTTCGCTGCTCCTGATTCAGCTCACTGGACTGGAGAATCGTCTCTCTCGTTTCCGCTGTCCAAGGTGATGGGAGAGGTTTTGGAGCATCACGTTCAGATGTTGTTGCGACGGCGGTAATCGGCGTGCATTTTCCAGTCACCTCCCCTCGCCTTAGTTTGACAGTGTGTGGTCTTGCGTTCAAAACTCTCACTGGAACCATGGTGTTCTTTGGTTCGACTAACGTCTTTCCCACGATGTAGTCTTGAGAATTCTTCTCTGGGTCTGGTTCTACTATGTAGAATCGGTGGCTCCCAAGATCTCCTTCCAGCTTCGTCCAAATGATTGTTTCTGAAGACGGCGGCAAAACTTCGTCTTTGCTGATGACTGTCCTGAGTTACGGCATTCTCGTTTCCGTACACCATCGGAATCTCCACATTTCGATACCTCAGTACTTGCATCCCGATGTCCAGGATTACTTCATTTGCTTTCATGAAGTCTATTCCGATGATGCACTCGTCGCATATATCTGCCACCAGAAACGCATGGGAGAACGTCAGTCCCGCCAGAGTAATCGTAAGACGAACTTCTCCAAACACCTTCGCCATTTCCCCTGTTGCGGTCTTCAGGCAGTAGCTGTTGGTGTTGTGCAGCCAGGCGCTTCTGACCATATCTCTTCTTACAATGGAGGCAGTGGCGCCTGTGTCGATGGTGGCTACGCACTTCTTTTTGTTGATTAGTGTCTCCACTGTCAAGCTCTTGTTACCCCGTTTGGTTTGCGAAACTTGAATGGTGGTCCTGGGGGCCTCGATTCCAGTAACCAACTTCTGCCCCGCGAAGTTGGTCCTTACGCATTTCCCGATTGCTGGTTTTTGGGAAGTCTGACTGACAGGATGGATGTTATCACCGCCAGATGCTTCCTCTCTGCTTCTCCTACTTCCGCAATGTGAACAATTTCCTCGTCTAGGTGCACTTCTGTACTTCCGTTGTAGGTGTCCGGTTTGGTTGCAATTCCAGCAACGGATTTGACTTCCGCGAGCTTTGTCTTCATCCACGACGGCTGTTCTCTGGCATGAGCATTCCACGACGGACATTTCCCTGACACGGTGTATTCCCTGGTATGCTTGGTCCGCAGCCTTCATTGACAAAGCGAATGCCAATGCCTCGGGGAGCGTTCGCTTTTCAGCCATCCTTACAGCCATTTGCAGTTGTCTGTCCTCTATGGCCTGAATAAAAGCTTCCACCGCCATTTCGTTGATAAGCTCCTCACCGGCTTTAGGGTATGAAAGATGGGCTAGTCGCTCTATATCCGCTTGCAACTGTTGGAGCGTTTCCCTCCTTTTCTGGACTCGACTACGCAGCTGAACCCTGTACACCTGCTGCATGTGTTCATCCCCAAACCGCATCTCGATAGCCTGAACCAGAGAGTCGTAGTTCTGCTGTTTATCTTCCGGGATGGTCTGCAAGAGCTCCGCAGCTGGACCCCTCAGTGCAAGCGTGAGTGCAATAGACTTCACTTTATCGTCCCAGCTATTGGTCATTGCGGCCGCTTCGAATTGCCTCTTATAAATTGGCCATGATGTTTGACCATCGAAGATAGGAGGCTGCATCTCCTTTCTTCTCAGACCGTCAGTGGAATATTCCCGTGCTTTCTGTCTCTTCACGTTGCTGAGGTCCTTAGCGAGATTTTCGACTTGTTTTCCTACTATCTCGAACTGCGTATCCACTTTTTCAAACTGAGTCTCTATCTTCCCGAACTGAGTTTCATGTTTCTCAAAATTTTCATAGAATCTAATTTCGACTTTTACGAGTTGCGTCTCGACCTTCTCGATTTTCGCTTCGATCGCTTCGAATTTGGATTCCAAGTTCTTGTTTTGCTCATCAAGCTTGCTTTCCAGAGCATCTAGAGAATTCTTTTGTTCGTCCATTGCTTTCCTTTGTTCGTCCATTGCTTTCTTTTGTTCGTCCAGCTTAAGTTCTAGAGAATTCCTTTGGTCGCCCATTGCTTTCTTTTGTTCGTCCAGCTTAAGTTCTAGAGAATTCCTTTGATCTTCTATTTCTTTCTTTTGTTCGTCCATGACTAACTTAAGTTGCAGGAGCAGACTTGTTATACCCGGGTCGGCTACTGTACTTGCTGGTTCCTCTCCTACGTCAAACTCTACGTCGTGCGGATTTTCACCTTCCTGCGTTACTGCTTGTTCCAGACCTATCAGTAGGGCATCTTTTCCCCCAGTTGTGTCGAGGTTCCGCTTACTGAGTTCTGCCTTTAGTTGAATTATAGTTAGTTTTCCCAATTTGCGCAACTATTAACTCAACACAGAAATGGTTTTTTTTTTTTTTGTGCAATTTCACACCACGGAAATAGTTATTCACAGAATAAGTTTTATCCCGCTTCTGACACCAATATAATATGCGAACTACGGCTCGAGTAGATAAAACAATACTCTGTGAAATTATTTCTTTATTTTCTAGTCTATAGAATAATTCAGGTTCACACTATACTATTCTTCGCAATGCTTCTTGTTACAAGGTCTCTGTCCTCTCAAATCACTTTATCTCCTTACAATTACTTAATTCACAAATCCAAACTAATTACTTCTTCTTGTTAACTCTCAACTTTCAATTTATCACAAAATTACAACTTCGCCCATTATCACTTTTCTAATCTCTTCGGCACGGTTTTAAAAACTACTCCTCTTCTCGATCGCCATCTGTCCTTATATAGCAGAAGTTTCTGATAGCCAGAAACTTCTAGCAAATTCTTCGACCACTGGAACAAAAAAAATTCTGATGTAATAATTCCAAGATGACAATCATTCTTGCAGTTATAATTCCCTCTCATCCGTGATATTATCTGTCTCTTTCGTAGACATGAACTGTGGAAACCGCAGACACGAACCTCGAATGAAAGGACACTTCGGACCAAAATTCTGCCAGAATGGAAAGACACTTCGAAATGGGTTGCATAGTCGTAGGAGCATAGTTATTATTATGCTACAGTATTATACATATATTGTTGTCTTCAAGAACGAACAGCGAGGTCCACGGGTAGAATTCTCTGGAGTCGTCTGGATTCCGGTAAGTTCACTAGGCTCTGGATTTCATGGTTTTCATATTGGTAAAGTCGTTGGTGATGTTTTTTGCAAACATAGCTACTTCCTCAGACACTAGTTTAACACCAAGTCCTTGCGGATATTTTCATTGCGTATGTACCATGGTACATTTACGATATGATATTGTAACATGCGAGCTACGGCTCGAGTAGATAAAACAATGATTCTGTGAAATTATTTCTTTATTTTCTACTCTATAGAACAATTCAAGTTCACACTATACTATTCTTCGCAAATTCTTTTCTTACAATGGTCTCTTTCCTCTCAAATCACTTTATCTCCTTTCAATTACTTAATTCACAAATCCAAACTAATTACTTTTTCTTGTTCACTCTCAACTTTCAATTTATCACCAAATTACAACTTCGCCCATTATCACTTTTCCAATCTCTTCGCCACGGTTCTAAACCAACTGTCTCTTTTTTTGATCGCCATCTGTCCTTATATAGCAGAAGTTTCTGATAGCCAGAAACTTCTAGCAAATTCTTCGACCACTGGAACAAGGGAAATAATTCTTGCAGTTTTAATTCCCTTTTATCCCTGATATTATTCGTCTCTTTCGTTGACATGAGCTGTGGAGACTTCGTCCCAGACACGAACCTCGAATGAAAGGACAGTTTGAACCAAAATTCTGCCAGAATGGAAAGTCACTTCGGAATTTGCTGCATAGACATAGGAGCGTAGTTATTATTATGCTACACTGCCCCCCTCTTAGACGTGTTCGTCCCGAACAAGTGCATCCTCATTTCGGCCATTGTATCGACTCAGTCGGTCCACATGAACCACTTTCATTTCGGCCCTCGGTCCTCGCTGGATGCGGTAGACAACATCGTTGATGCGGGTTACTATTCTGTAGGGACCTTCCCAGTTCCGCTGTAATTTAGGTGATTTCCCCTTTTGGCGATGGGGATTATACAGCCACACCAGATCTCCTTCCTGGAATCCTGACGTTGTTGCCTTGGCATCATACCTGGTCTTCATGCGGTCGCTCGTCATCTTAATCTGGCTTCTGGTCCTTTGGTGTATGTCCCTAAGCCTTTCCCTAAGGTCCGCCACGTACTCTTCTTCATTTCTGGGCTCATTGGTAGGAGATCCAAATTTCACCTCACTGGGTAAACGAGCTATTCCACCAAATAAGATTTCGAACGGCGTATGTCGAGTAGTGCTATGCACGGCACTTCTATAGGCCATCAAAAACAAGGGAATCTGCCGGTCCCAATCCCGTTGGTAGTCACCTACGACCTTCGAGAGATGTTCGTCCAAAGTCCTATTGAAACGCTCCACCATACCGTCCGACTGTGGATGAAGCGGGGTTGTCCTTGTCTTTTTGATTCCGAGTAGTTGACACATCTCTTGGAAGATTCTTGACTCGAAGTTCCGCCCTTGGTCAGAATGCAATTCCAAGGGCACACCGAATCTGCTAACCCAATTGTAGACGATCTGCTCCGCCACGGTTCTGGCTTCCTGGTTAGGGATCGGAAACGCTTCCGGCCACTTACTGAAGTAGTCCATCACTACGAGTATATACCGATTACCATTGTCGGTTTCCGGAAAGGGCCCTGCGATGTCGATGGCGATTCGTTCGAAAGGTGCTCCCACGTTGTATTGGTGCATCTTACCTCGAGTTTTGATTCTCGGACCCTTGCTAGCTGCACACACGTCGCATTTTCTGCACCAGTCTTCGATATCTTCCTTCGCTTTTAACCAATAAAAACGTTCTCGTACCTTTTCTAGCGTCTTATTCACTCCCAAGTGGCCTCCGGTCGCCCCGCCATGCATTTCCTGTAACACCTCCTTGACCCTCGTCCGCGGTACGACAAGCTGCATTACAAACGACTTTCCGTCGGAGGATTCCCATTTTCTTCTCAGAACACCTTCTTGGACATGGAGGGAGTCCCACTGCGCAAAATATGCCTTTAAGGTCGGGCTTCTGTGAGAGATGTCCTGATGATCCGGTTTCTCCATGTTCTCCTTCCAGGCCAAAATCGGCTCGATATCCGGGTCTTCCTTCTGGGCGTTCCGGATCTCATCTACGCTCCAGCCGGCGATAGGTTCGGCTCTCATTCTTTGGATGGAAACCAGCTCCCGTTCTTCCTGACGCGCACAATGTTTACAATCCGTTCTGCATGGTCTCCGGGACAGTGCATCCGCATTAGAGTGGAGTTTTCCTTTACGATGCTGTATTTCGTAGTCGTAGATTTGCAGCCTTTCGATCCATCTTGCGACCTGACCCTCAGGACTCTTGAACTGTAATAGCCATTTTAAGGCTGCATGGTCTGTGCGAAGAACGAACTTCCTCCCGTAGAGGTATTTGTGAAAATGCTTCGTAGCCAAGATCAAAGCTAGAAGTTCCCGCCTTGTCACGCAGTAGTTCCTTTCTGGCTTAGAGAGCACCTTGCTGAAGTACGCAACCACCTTCTCTTGGCCGTCATGCACCTGGGAGAGTACGGCTCCTACCCCGACATTACTAGCATCTGCATCCACAATGAACGTTTCCCCGGGAGTGGGGTAAGCCAGTATCGGGGCATCGCATAGCCGTTGTTTAAGTGCCTTGAAGCTCTTCTCGCACTCAATTGACCATTTGAATTGTTTTCCCTTTTCCGTCAACTGGTGCAGGTTCTTTGCGATCCCGGCAAAATCCTTCACGAACCGTCTGTAGTAGGTGGCTAGGCCCAGGAAGCTCCTTAGTTGGTGTTTATCCTTGGGGACTGGCCAGTTTTTCACCGCTTCGACCTTCTCCGGATCGGTTCTCACTCCTTTCGCTGAAATTATGTGTCCCAGGTACTTGACTTCCGCTCTAAACAGGGCGCACTTCTTGGGGTTGAGCTTCAGGTGGGCACTTCGAAGCCTTTGAAACACATCCCTTAGATTGTCTCGGTGTTGCGCAAACGTTTTTCCTACGACGATGACATCATCCAAGTATACCAAACAGGTTTTCCATGTTAACCCTTGCAGGACACATTCCATCAATCGCTCGAAAGTCGCCGGAGCATTGCACAGCCCGAATGGCATTACCGTGAATTGCCATAGCCCATTTCCTGCGGTGAAGGCGGTTTTCTCCCGGTCTTCTGGATGGATCTGTACCTGCCAGTAGCCACTCTTCAAGTCGAGAGTGGAAAACCATCGGGCTCCTGATAGTGTGTCTAGCGTGTCGTCAATCCGTGGCAGAGGGTAGCTGTCTTTCTTGGTGACGTAATTGAGCTGCCGATAGTCCACGCAGAACCGCGTGCTGCCATCTTTCTTCTTAACCAGTACAACCGGTGATGCCCACGGACTTTTGGAACTTTCAATCAGACCTTCTTTCTTCATTGCCGACACCATCTCTGCAACTTCTGTCTGCTTTGCCAATGGAAGGCGCCTAGCAGGCTGACGAATTGGTCTAGTATCACCAGTGTCTATTCGATGTTGTACCAGGTGTGTTCGGCCGTATTCACCGTCCTGTGAGGCAAATACATCAGCGTACTCATTGATAAGATTCTCTGCCATAGTTCGCTGCTCCTGATTCAGCTCACTGAACTGGAGAATCGTCTCTCTCGCTTCCGCTGTCCAAGGTGATGGGAGAGGTTTTGGAGCATCACGTTCAGATATTGTTGCGACGGCGGTAATCGGCGTGCATTTTCCAGTCACCTCCCCTCGCCTTAGTTTGACAGTGTGTGGTCTTGCGTTCAAAACCCTCACTGGAACCATGGTGTTCTTTGGTTCGACTAACGTCTTTCCCACGATGAAGTCTTGAGAATTCTTCTCTGGGTCTGGTTCTACTATGTAGAATCGGTGGCTCCCAAGATCACCTTCCAGCTTCGTCCAAATGATTGTCTCTGAAGACGGCGGCAAAACTTCGTCTTTGCTGATGACTGTCCTGAGAGTTACGGCATTCTCATTTCCGTACACCATCGGAATCTCCACATTTCGATACCTCAGTACTTGCATCCCGATGTCCAAGATTACTTCATTTGCTTTCATGAAGTCTACTCCGATGATGCACTCGTCGCATATATCTGCCACCAGAAACGCATGGGAGAACGTCAGTCCTGCCAGAGTAATCGTAAGACGAACTTCTCCAAATACCTTCGCCATTTCCCCTGTTGCAGTCTTCAGGCAGTAGCTGTTGGTGTTGTGCAGCCAGGAGCTTTTGACGATATCTCTTCTTACAATGGAGGCAGTGGCACCTGTGTCGATGGTGGCTACGCACTTCTTCTCGTTGATTAGTGCCTCCACTGTCAGGCTCTTGTTACCCCGTTTGGTTTGCGAAACTTGAATGGTGGTCCTGGGGGCCTCGATTCCAGTAACCAACTTCTGCCCCGCGAAGTTGGTCCTTACGCATCTCCCGACTGCTGGTTTTAGGAAGTCTGACCGACAGGATGCTTCCTCTCTTCTTCTCCTACTTCCGCAATGTGGACAATTTCCTCGTCTAGGTGCACTTCTGCACTGCCGTTGTAGGTGTCCGGTTTGGTTGCAATTCCAGCAACGGATTTGACTTCCGCGAGCTCTGTCTTCATCCATGACGGCTGTTCTCTGGCATGAGCATTCCACGACGGACATTTCCCTGACACGGTGTATTCCCTGGTATGCTTGGTCCGCAGCCTTCATTGACAAAGCGAATGCCAATGCCTCGGGGAGTGTTCGCTTTTCAGCCATCCTTACAGCCATTTGCAGTTGTCTGTCCTCTATGGCCTGAATAAAAGCTTCCACCGCCATTTCGTTGATAAGCTCCTCACCGGCTTTAGGGTATGAAAGATGGGCTAGTCGCTCTATATCCGCTTGCAACTGTTGGAGCGTTTCCCCCCTTTTCTGGACTCGACTACGCAGCTGAACCCTGTACACCTGCTGCATGTGTTCATCCCCAAACCGCATCTCGATAGCCTGAACCAGAGAGTCGTAGTTCTGCTGTTTATTTTCCGGGATGGTCTGCAAGAGCTCCGCAGCTGGACCCCTCAGTGCAAGCGTGAGTGCAATAGACTTCTCTTCATCGTCCCAGCTATTGGTCATTGCGGCCGCTTCGAATTGCCTCTTATAAATTGGCCATGATGTTTGACCATCGAAGATAGGAGGCTGCATCTCCTTTCTTCTCAGACCGTCAGTGGAATATTCCCCTGCTTTCCGTCTCTTCACGTTGCTGAGCTCCTTAGCAAGATTTTCGACTTGCTTTTCTACTTTTTCAAACTGAGTCTCTATCTTCCCGAACTGAGTTTCATGTTTCTCAAAATTTTCATCGAATCTAGTTTCGACTTTTTCGAGTTGCGTCTCGACCTTCTCGATTTTCTCTTCGATCACTTCGAATTTGGATTCCAAGTTCTTGTTTTGCTCATCAAGTTTACTTTCCAGAGCATCTAGAGAATTCTTTTGTTCGTCCATTGCTTTCTTTTGTTCGTCCATTGCTTTCTTTTGTTCGTCCAGCTTAAGTTCTAGAGAATTCCTCTGGTCGTCCATTGCTTTCTTCTGGTCGTCCAGCTTAAGTTCTATAGAATTCCTTTGGTCTTCTATTGCTTTCTTTTGTTCGTCCATGACTAACTTAAGTTGCAGGAGCAGACTTGTTATACCCGGGTCGGCTGCTGTACTTGCTGGTTCCTCTTCCACGTCAAACTCTACGTCGTGCGGATTTTCACCTTCCTGCGTTACTGCTTCTTCCAGACGAATCAGCAGGGCATCTTTTCCCCCAGTTGTGTCGAGGTTCCGCTTACTGAGTTCTGCCTTTAGTTGAGTTATAGTTAGTTTTCCCAATTTGCGACCCATTTTGCGCAACTAATTAACTCAACACAGAAATCGTTTTTTTTTTTTTTTTGTGCAATTTCACACCACGGAAATAGTTATTCACAGAATAAGTTTTATCCCACTTCTGACACCAATGTAACATGCGAGCTACGGCTCGAGTAGATAAAACAATTATTCTGTGAAATTATTTCTTTATTTTCTACTCTATAGAACAATTCAAGTTCACACTATACTATTCTTCGCAAATTCTTTTCTTACAATGGTCTCTTTCCTCTCAAATCACTTTATCTCCTTTCAATTACTTAATTCACAAATCCAAACTAATTACTTTTTCTTGTTCACTCTCAACTTTCAATTTATCACCAAATTACAACTTCGCCCATTATCACTTTTCCAATCTCTTCGCCACGGTTCTAAACCAACTGTCTCTTTTTTTGATCGCCATCTGTCCTTATATAGCAGAAGTTTCTGATAGCCAGAAACTTCTAGCAAATTCTTCGACCACTGGAACAAGGGAAATAATTCTTGCAGTTTTAATTCCCTTTTATCCCTGATATTATTCGTCTCTTTCGTTGACATGAGCTGTGGAGACTTCGTCCCAGACACGAACCTCGAATGAAAGGACAGTTTGAACCAAAATTCTGCCAGAATGGAAAGTCACTTCGGAATTTGCTGCATAGACATAGGAGCGTAGTTATTATTATGCTACAATATATAAGTTCGTTATCTTGATACAGCCCGAAAGCTGAATTCCATATGTTCAAACTAGTTTTAGAACTTGGAGTTAAAGTATCAGCTTATTGAGTATATTGCGAGTTTTTTCAAATAAGACAATACATTTTTCTGAATTTCAGGTTAAGCTCTTTTCTTGTTTTTTTTTTTACTTAACATGCTTCTTCTATCTTAATTTAGCATCTAGATTCATACCCAGATACTTAGCTGTATTTGCATATGGTACTATATTAGAGTTCATATAGAGAAGCGAATTATTAATTATCATATTGGTGAAGTTAATGTGAGTCGATTTGTCTTTGTTTAATTTTATGCGCCACTTCTTCGAACACTCTACTACATTATTGTATTACAGTAGATATCAAAACATTTGAAAGCTGTCTATATCATCACAACTAAAATCAATACAGAAACTAAAAACGTTTAACCTAAAACTCAATTCACAGAAATGCAATTGGCTGCAAAATGAAGAAATTTAATCACAAACTCATCCTAACAACTTGCTACCTAAGACTACAGGTGAAACGGTTTGTGGCACTCTGTAAATACTACAGACGATTCAAAGATTTTGCGGCAATATCCAAGCCACTGAATACATTATCGAAAAAAGACATGGGGTTTAAGAGGACTGATTATTGTCAATAGGCGTTCACAACGCTGAAAGAGAAACTCAACCCACCCATACTAAATACACAGTCCATGAGTAAAGGTATGTATTAACAACTTCGAATTTTGCACCTTGTGTTATCACAAGGTGAAGTTGGAAATGATTTACCTATTACGTATACCAGAAGCCTTTTTTTATAAAATTATTTTCCAAATCCGGGAACAGTCACTCGATTTTTGGTCCATTGGACTATCAGGTAGAAAATACTTTTTAAACAAGGATATAAGAACTTAAATACCGATGATATGTCACGCAAAAATTGTATTCCGAAATATTAAAATATATGGTGCCGCCTGTGTCAATTGTCTAAATAATGACAATAGCGAAATTCAAAGAGTGCACATCTATCTTCGAGATGAGAAGATTAAGAAAATCAACATTTTATAATATGGTAAATAAAAATTAAAACGCGCGTAAACCACAGCGATAAACCACATCTACAATTTGGGTCTAATTTTGGAGAAGCTAATATTCCCAATAAAGAAAAGCAATATTTTTAAATTAGTTAAAGCAAATGATGATCGAATATTTTAATTCACGAATTCAAAAATAAATAAGTTCAAAAAGTCGTACAGACATTGCTATGAAATCTAAGGTTAAACAAAAAGCAAAGATTTACATTTATATATTTGTTAATATATAAGTAACATGTCTTCTTTATTATGAAGCTTCACTTAACGGATCTTACACACGCATATACAAAGAGAAGAAAAAACAACAGAAATTAAAGATTATAATGAAACACTCATAACTACGTAAAAATTACATAAAAATAAGAAAAAAAATAAAGTGCACGACTGGGCCGGCACTTGCACCTGCTCGTATGTTATTTATCCAAAAAAAATTAGATTTTAAATTTATTAATTTTCTTTAAGTCCATCACAATTAACAAATTAAGCTTAAAAATAAAGTGCACGACTGGATCGCACCTACTTGCAACTACATATATGTATGTTCTTTGCAAAAACTCAAATTTGAAATTTGAAAAAAAAACGTTAAAATGATTTTTCTTAATATTTGTAAAAAAAAAAAAGTGGTTTGAAAATTTGACCTTGCATACGAGTATGTCAAATATTGTGTAGATATTGATCTTGAATAAAGTCGCCAAGTAATATCTTAATATCTGAAACTATCCAATTTTAAAAAACCGTCCAATAAGTTATAAGTAAACTCTAAGTGGACGTGTTAACTTCGAGTATCGTGGAGTGAACATTTTAGTTTATGTACTTACGTAAGTCTAAATTTCAACCAGACATTTTTTTTTTGAGAGATGAAAACAACAACAACTGATATTCATCAATGTTTCCTCAAACGTGTGGGGAAAAAGCCTACCATCGATTCATCTGGCAACAATTCCAGCAACATCAAGAAATACATTGACGTCCTATGTGTACACCTGTCTTCCCTGTCATTATTTGTCCCTGCCACCAATAATAATGTAACATCACCTAGATGGTACAATAATGTAGAATAATAACTACGCTCCTCCAGCCCATTCCAAAGTGTCTTTTCATTCGAGGTTCGTGTCTGCGGTTAAGTCTCCACTGCGCATGTCTACGAAAGAGAACTGCAAGAACTGATTGTCATCTTGGAATTATTACATCAGAATTTTTCTTGTTCCAGTGGTCGAAGAATTTGCTAGAAGTTTCTGGCTATCAGAAACTTCTGCTATATAAGGACAGATGGCGATCGAAAGGGGGCAGTTGGTTTAGAACCGTGGCGAAGAGATTGGAAAAGTGATAATGGGCGAAGTTGTAATTTTGTGATAAATTGAAAGTTGAGAGTGAACAAGAAAAAGTAATTAGTTTGGATTTGTGAATTAAGTAATTGAAAGGAGATAAAGTGATTTGAGAGGAAAGAGACCTTAATATCGTTTTATCTACTCGAGCCGTAGCTTGCATATTACAATAATATTTACAACATATTGTAACATAATGTAACATCATGTAAAAGTATGAAACAATAATGTAGCATAATAACTACGCTCCTACAGCCCATTCCAAAGTGTCTTTTCATTCGGGGTTCGTGTCTGCGGTTAGTCTGCACAGTTCATGTACACGATAAGAGATGGATGATGTCTAAGACGACGTCACGGATAAGAGAGAATATAACCGCAAGAGAATTATAACTGCACGAAATGATTGTCATCTTGGAATTATTACATCAGAATTTGTAGGTATTTTGTTCCAGTGGTCGAAGAATTTGCTAGAAGTTTCTGGCTATCAGAAACTCCTGCTATATAAGGACAGATGGCGATCGAGAGCAGGCAGTCGGTTTTGAACCGCACAAAGAGATTGGAAAAGTGATAATGGGCGAAGTTGTGATTATGTGATAAAATGAAAGTTGAGAGTTAACAAGAAGAAGTAATTAGTTTGGATTTGTGAATTAAGTAATTGAAAGGAGATAAAGTGATTTGAGAGGAAAGAGACCTTGTAAGAAAAGAATTTGCGAAGAATAGTATAGTGTGAACTTGAATAGTTCTATAGTCTAGAAAATAAAGAAATAAATTTCACAGAATATCGTTTTATCTACTCGAGCCGTAGCTCGCATATTACATTGGTGTCAGAAGTGGGATAAAACTTATTCTGTGACTAACTATTTCCGTGGTGTGAAATTGCACAAGAAAAAAAAAAAGAAAAAAAAACGATTTCTGTGTTGAGTTAATTAGTTGCGCAAAATGGGTCGCAAATTGGGAAAACTAACTATAATTCAACTAAAGGCAGAACTCAGTAAGCGGAATCTCGACACAACTGGGGGAAAAGATGCCCTACTGATTCGTCTGGAAGAAGCAGTAACGCAGGAAGGTGAAAATCCGCATGACGTAGAGTTTGACGTGGAAGAGGAACCAGCAAGTACAGTAGCCGACCCGGGTATAACAAGTCTGCTCCTGCAACTTAAGTTAGTCATGGACGAACAAAAGAAAGCAATAGAAGATCAAAGGAATGGATGAACAAAAAAAGCAATGGACGAACAAAAGAAAGCAATGGGCGACCAAAGGAATTCTCTAGAACTTAAGATGGACGAACAAAAGAAAGCAATGGACGAACAAAAGAATTCTCTAGATGCTCTGGAAAGCAAACTTGATGAGCAAAATAAGAACCTGGAATCCAAATTCGAAGCGATCGAAGAGAAAATCGAGAAGGTCGAGACGCAACTCGAAAAAGTCAAAAAGTCGAAACTAGATTCGATGAAAACTTTGAGAAGCATGAAACTCAGTTCGGGAAGATAGAGACACAGTTTGAAAAAGTAGAAAAGCAAGTCGAAAATCTTGCTAAGGAACTCAGCAACGTGAAGAGACAGAAAGCACGGGAATATTCCACTGACGGTCTGAGAAGAACCATCTTCGATGGTCAAACACCATGGCCAATTTATAAGAGGCAATTCGAAGCGGCCGCAATGACCAATAGCTGGGACGATAAAGTGAAGTCTATTGCACTCACGCTTGCACTGAGGGGTCCAGCTGCGGAGCTCTTGCAGACCATCCCGGAAGATAAACAGCAGAACTACGACTCTCTGGTTCAGGCTATCGAGATGCGGTTTGGGGATGAACACATGCAGCAGGTGTACAGGGTTCAGCTGCGTAGTCGAGTCCAGAAAAGGAGGGAAACGCTCCAACAGTTGCAAGCGGATATAGAGCGACTAGCCCATCTTTCATACGACGGAGAACAGCCGTCATGGAGGAAGACAAAGCTCGCGGAAGTCAAATTCGTTGCTGGAATTGCAACCAAACCGGACACCTACAACGGCAATGCAGAAGTGCACCTAGACGAGGAAATTGTCCACATTGCGGAAGTAGGAGAAACAGAGAGGAAGCATCCTGTCGGTCAGGCTTCCCAAAACCAGCAGTCGGGAAATACGTAAGGACCAGCTTCGCGGGGCAGAAGTTGGTTACTGGAATCGAGGCCCCCAGGACCACCATTCAAGTTTCGCAAACCAAACGGGGTAACAAGAGCCTGACAGTGGGGGCACTAATCAACAAGAAGAAGTGCGTAGCCACCATCGACACAGATGCCACCGCCTCCATTGTAAGAAGAGATATCGTCAGAAGCTCCTGGCTGCACAACACCAACAGCTACTTAATGAAGACCGCAACAGGGGAAATGGCGAATGTATTTGGAGAAGTTCGTCTTACGATTACTCTGGCGGGACTGACGTTCTCCCATGCGTTTCTGGTGGCAGATATATGCGACGAGTGCATCATCGGAATAGACTTCATGAAAGCAAATGAAGCAATCTTGGACATCGGGATGTAAGTACTGAGGTATCGAAATGTGGAGATTCCGATGGTGAACGGAAACGAGAATGCCGTAACTCTCATGACAGTCATCAGCAAAGACGAAGTTTTGCCGCCGTCTTCAGCCACCGATTCTACATAGTAGAACCAGACCCAGAGAAGAATTCTCAAGACTACATCGTGGGAAAGACATTAGTCGAACCAAAGAACACCATGGTTCCAGTGAGAGTTTTGAACGCAAGACCACACACTGTCAAACTAAGGCGAGGAGAGGTGACTGGAAAATGCACGCCGATTACCGCCGTCGCAACAATATCTGAACGTGATGCTCCAAAACCGCTCCCATCACCTTGGACAGCGGAAACGAGAGAGACGATTCTCCAGTCCAATGAGCTGAATCAGGAGCAGCGAACTATGGCAGAGAATCTTATCAATGAGTACGCTGATGTATTTGCCTCACAGGATGGAGAATACGGCCGAACACACCTGGTACAACATCGAATAGACACTGGTGATACTAGACCAATTCGTCTGCCTGCTAGGCGCCTTCCATTGGCAAAGCAGACAGAAGTTCAACAGATGGTGTCGGCAATGGAGAAAGAAGGTCTGATTGAAAGTTCCAAAAGTCCGTGGGCATCACCGGTTGTACTGGTTAAGAAGAAAGATAGCAGCACGCGGTTCTGCGTGGACTATCGGCAGCTCAATTACGTCACAAAGAAAGACAGCTATCCTCTGCCACGGATTGACGACACGCTAGACACACTATCAGGAGCCCGATGGTTTTCCACTTCCGACTTGAAGAGTGGCTACTGGCAGGTACAGATCCATCCAGAAGACCGGGAGAAAACCGCCTTCACCGCAGGAAATGGGCTATGGCAATTCACGGTAATGCCATTCGGGCTGTGCAATGCTCCGGCGACTTTCGAGCGATTGATGGAATGTGTCCTGCAAGGGTTAACATGGAAAACCTGTTTGGTATACTTGGATGATGTCATCGTCGTAGGAAAAACGTTTGCGCAACACCGAGACAATCTAAGGGATGTGTTTCAAAGGCTTCGAAGTGCCCACCTGAAGCTCAACCCCAAGAAGTGCGCCCTGTTTAGAGCGGAAGTCAAGTACTTGGGGCACATAATTTCAGCGAAAGGAGTGAGAACCGATCCGGAGAAGGTCGAAGCGGTGAAAAACTGGCCAATCCCAAGGATAAACACCAACTAAGGAGCTTCCTGGGCCTAGCCACCTACTACAGACGGTTCGTGAAGGATTTTGCCGGGATCGCAAAGAGCCTGCACCAGTTGACGGAAAAGGAAAAACAATTCAAATGGTCAATTGAGTGCGAGAAGAGCTTCAAGGCACTTAAACAACGGCTATGCGATGCAACGACACTAGCTTACCCCACTCCCGGGGAAACGTTCATTGTGGATACAGATGCTAGTAATGTCGGGGTAGGAGCCGTACTCTCCCAGGTGCAAGAGGGCCAAGAGAAGGTGGTTGCGTACTTCAGCAAGGTGCTCTCTAAGCCAGAAAGGAACTACTGCGTGACAAGGCGGGAACTTCTAGCTTTGATCTTGGCTACGAAGCATTTTCACAAATACCTCTATGGGAGGAAGTTCGTTCTTCGCACAGACCATGCAGCCTTAAATGGCTATTACAGTTCAAGAGTCCTGAGGGTCAGGTCGCAAGATGAATCGAAAGGCTGCAAATCTACGACTACGAAATACAGCATCGTAAAGGAAAACTCCACTCTAATGCGGATGCACTGTCCCGGAGACCATGCAGAACGGATTGTAAACATTGTGCGCGTCAGGAAGAACGGGAGCTGGTTTCCATCCAAAGAATGAGAGCCGAACCTATCGCCGGCTGGAGCGTAGATGAGATCCGGAACGCTCAGAAGGAAGACCCGGATATCGAGCCGATTCTGGCCTGGAAGGAGAACATGGAGAAACCGGATCATCAGAACATCTCTCACAGAAGCCCGAGCTTAAAGGCATATTTTGCGCAGTGGGACTCCCTCCATGTCAAAGAAGGTGTTCTGAGAAGAAAATGGGAATTATCCGACGGAAAGTCGTTTGTAATGCAGCTTGTCGTACCGCGGACGAGGGTCAAGGAGGTGTTACAGGAAATGCATGGCGGGGCGTCCGGAGGCCACTTGGGAGTGAATAAGACGCTAGAAAAGGTACGAGAACGTTTTTATTGGTTAAAAGCGAAGGAAGATGTCGAAGACCGGTGCAGAAAATGCAAGTTGTGTGCAGCTAGCAAGGGTCCGGGAATCAAAACTCGAGGTAAGATGCACCAATACAACGTGGGAGCACCTTTCGAACGAATCGCCATTGACATCGCAGGGCCCTTTCAGGAAACCGACAATGGTAATCGGTATATACTCGTAGTAATGGACTACTTCAGTAAGTGCCCGGAAGCGTTTCAGATCCTTAACCAGGAAGCCAGAACCGTGGCGGAGCAGATCGTCTACAATTGGGTTAGCAGATTCGGTGTGCCCTTGGAATTGCATTCTGACCAAGGGCGGAACTTCGAGTCAAGAATCTTCGAAGAGATGTGTCAACTACTCGGAATCAAAAAGACACGGACAACCCCGCTTCATCCACAGTCGGACGGTATGGTGGAGCGTTTCAATAGGACTTTGGACGAACATCTCTCGAAGGTCGTAGGTGACTACCAACGGGATTGGGACCGGCAGATTCCCTTGTTTTTGATGGCCTATAGAAGTGCCGTGCATAGCACTACTCGACATACGCCGTTCGAAATTTTGTTTGGTGGAATAGCTCGGTTACCCAGTGAGGTGAAATTTGGATCCCCTACCAATGAGCCCAGAAATGAAGAAGAGTACGTGGCGGACCTTAGGGAAAGGCTTAGGGACATACACCAAAGAACCAGAAGCCAGATTAAGATGACGAGCGACCGCATGAAGACCAGGTATGATGCCAAAGCAACAACGTCAGGATTCCAGGAGGGAGATCTAGTGTGGCTGTAAAATCCCCATCGCCAAAAGGGGAAATCACCTAAGTTGCAGCAGAACTGGGAGGGTCCCTACAGAATAATAACCCGCATCAACGATGTTGTCTACCGTATCCAGCGAGGACCAAGGGCCAAAATGAAAGTGGTTCATGTGGACCGACTGAGTCGATACAATGTCCGAAATGAGGATGCACTTGTTCGGGACGAACACGTCTAAGAGGGGGGCAGTGTAACATAATGTAACATCATGTAGAAGTATGCAACAATAATGTAGCATAATAACTACGCTCCTACAGCCCATTCCAAAGTGTCTTTTCATTCGGGGTTCGTGTCTGCTGTTAGTCTCCACAGTTCATGTACACGATAAGAGAAAATTAAAGTTGAGAGTTAACAAGAAGAAGTAATTAGTTTGGATTTGTGAATTAAGTAATTGAAAGGAGATAAAGTGATTTGAGAGGAAAGAGACCTTGTAAGAAAAGAATTTGCGAAGAATAGTATAGTGTGAACTTGAATTGTTCTATAGTCTAAAAAATAAAGAAATAAATTTCACAGAATATCGTTTTATCTACTAGAGCCGTAGCTCGCATATTACAATATAAATGAATATTTCACTATCTGCACCAGAGCTTTATATATGGAAGCCAACAAATTTAAAATAGTGTAATATGCGAGCTACGGCTCGAGTAGATAAAACAATTATTCTGTGAAATTATTTCTTTATTTTCTAGTCTATAGAACAATTCAGGTTCACACTATACTATTCTTCGCAATTCTTCTTGTTACAAGGTCTCTGTCCTCTCAAATCACTTTATCTCCTTTCAATTACTTAATTCACAAATCCAAACTAATTACTTCTCCTTGTTAAATCTCAACTTTCGATTTATCACAAAATTACAACTTCGCCCATTATCACTTTTCTAATCTCTTCGCCACAGTTTAAGAACTACTGCACCTTTCTCAATCGCCATCTGTCCTTATATAGCACAAGTTTCTGATAGCCAGAAACTTGTAGCAAATTCTTCTACCACTGGAACAAGAGAAATTCTGATGTAATAATTCTTGCAGTTATAATTCCCTTTTATCCCTGATATTATTCGTCTCTTTCGTTGACATGAGCTGTGGAGACTTCATCCCAGACACGAACCTCGAATGAAAGGACAGTTCGAACCAAAATTCTGCCAGAATCAAGTCACTTCGGAATTTGTTGCGTCATACTTTTAGGGAGCGTAGTTATTATTATGCTACACTGCCCCCCTCTTAGACGTGTTCGTCCCGAACAAGTGCATCCTCATTTAGGCCATTGTATCGACTCAGTCGGTCCACATGAACCACTTTCATTTTGGCCCTCGGTCCTCGCTGGATGCGGTAGACAACATCGTTGATGCGGGTTACTATTCTGTAGGGACCTTCCCAGTTCCGCTGTAATTTAGGTGATTTCCCCTTTTGGCGATGGGGATTATACAGCCACACCAGATCTCCTTCCTGGAATCCTGACGTTGTTGCCTTGGCATCATACCTGGTCTTCATGCGGTCGCTCGTCATCTTAATCTGGCTTCTGGTCCTTTGGTGTATGTCCCTAAGCCTTTCCCTAAGGTCTGCCACGTACTCTTCTTCATTTCTGGGCTCATTGGTAGGAGATCCAAATTTCACCTCACTGGGTAAACGAGCTATTCCACCAAATAAGATTTCGAACGGCGTATGTCGAGTAGTGCTATGCACGGCACTTCTATAGGCCATCAAAAACAAAGGAATCTGCCGGTCCCAATCCCGTTGGTAGTCACCTACGACCTTCGGGAGATGTTCGTCCAAAGTCCTATTGAAACGCTCCACCATACCGTCCGACTGTGGATGAAGCGGGGTTGTCCTTGTCTTTTTGATTCCGAGTAGTTGACACATCTCTTGGAAGATTCTTGACTCGAGGTTCCGCCCTTGGTCAGAATGCAATTCAAAGGGCACACCGAATCTGCTAACCCAATTGTAGACGATCTGCTCCGCCACGGTTCTGGCTTCCTGGTTAGGGATCGGAAACGCTTCCGGCCACTTACTGAAGTAGTCCATCACTACGAGTATATACCGATTACCATTGTCGGTTTCCGGAAAGGGCCCTGCGATGTCAATGGCGATTCGTTCGAAAGGTGCTCCCACGTTGTATTGGTGCATCTTACCTCGAGTTTTGATTCTCAGACCCTTGCTAGCTGCACACACGTCGCATTTTCTGCACCAGTCTTCGATATCTTCCTTCGCTTTTAACCAATAAAAATGTTCTCGTACCTTTTCTAGCGTCTTATTCACTCCCAAGTGGCCTCCGGTCGCCCCGCCATGCATTTCCTGTAACACCTCCTTGACCCTCGTCCGCGGTACGACAAGCTGCATTACAAACGACTTTCCGTCGGAGGATTCCCATTTTCTTCTCAGAACACCTTCTTGGACATGGAGGGAGTCCCACTGCGCAAAATATGCCTTTAAGGTCGGGCTTCTGTGAGAGATGTCCTGATGATCCGGTTTCTCCATGTTCTCCTTCCAGGCCAGAATCGGCTCGATATCCGGGTCTTCCTTCTGAGCGTTCCGGATCTCATCTACGCTCCAGCCGGCGATAGGTTCGGCTCTCATTCTTTGGATGGAAACAAGCTCCCGTTCTTCCTGACGCGCACAATGTTTACAATCCGTTCTGCATGGTCTCCGGGACAGTGCATCCGCATTAGAGTGGAGTTTTCCTTTACGATGCTGTATTTCGTAGTCGTAGATTTACAGCCTTTCGATCCATCTTGCGACCTGACCCTCAGGACTCTTGAACTGTAATAGCCATTTTAAAGCTGCATGGTCTGTGCGAAGAACGAACTTCCTCCCATAGAGATATTTGTGAAAATGCTTCGTAGCCAAGATCAAAGCTAGAAGTTCCCGCCTTGTCACGCAGTAGTTCCTTTCTGGCTTAGAGAGCACCTTGCTGAAGTACGCAACCACCTTCTCTTGGCCATCATGCACCTGGGAGAGTACGGCTCCTACCCCGACATTACTAGCATCTGCATCCACAATGAACGTTTCCCCGGGAGTGGGATAAGCTAGTATCGAGGCATCGCATAGCCGTTGTTTAAGTGCCTTGAAGCTCTTCTCGCACTCAACTGACCATTTGAATTGTTTCCCCTTTTCCGTCAACTGGTGCAGGCTCTTTGCGATCCCGGCAAAATCCTCCACGAACCGTCTGTAGTAGGTGGCTAGGCCCAGGAAGCTCCTTAGTTGGTGTTTGTCTTTGGGGACTGGCCAGTTTTTCACCGCTTCGACCTTCTCTGGATCGGTTCTCACTCCTTTCGCTGAAATTATGTGTCCCAGGTATTTGACTTCCGCTCTAAACAGGGCGCACTTCTTGGGGTTGAGCTACAGGTGGGCACTTCGAAGCCTTTGAAACACATCCCTTAGATTGTCTCGGTGTTGCGCAAACGTTTTTCCTACGACGATGACATCATCCAAGTATACCAAACAGGTTTTCCATGTTAATCCTTGCAGGACACATTCCATCAATCGCTCGAAAGTCGCCGGAGCATTGCACAGCCCGAATGGCATTACCGTGAATTGCCATAGCCCATTTCCTGCGGTGAAGGCGGTTTTCTCCCGGTCTTCTGGATGGATCTGTGCCTGCCAGTAGCCACTCTTCAAGTCGGAAGTGGAAAACCATCGGGCTCCTGATAGTGTGTCTAGCGTGTCGTCAATCCGTGGCAGAGGATAGCTATCTTTCTTTGTGACGTAATTGAGCTGCCGATTGTCCACGCAGATCCGCGTGCTGCCGTCTTTCTTCTTAACCAGTACAACCGGTGATGCCCACGGGCTTTTGGAACTTTCAATCAGACCTTCCCTCTCCATTGCCGACACCATCTCTGCAACTTCTCTCTGCTTTGCCAATGGAAGGCGCCTAGCAGGCTGACGAATTGGTCTAGTATCACCAGTGTCTATTCGATGTTGTACCAGGTGTGTTCGGCCGTATTCTCCATCCTGTGAGGCAAATACATCAGCGTACTCATTGATAAGATTCTCTGCCATAGTTCGCTGCTCCTGATTCAGCTCACTGGACTGGAGAATCGTCTCTCTCGTTTCCGCTGTCCAAGGTGATGGGAGAGGTTTTGGAGTATCACGTTCAGATATTGTTCCGACGGCGGTAATCTGCGTGCATTTTCCAGTCACCTCTCCTCGCCTTAGTTTGACATTGTGTTGTCTTGCGTTCAAAACTCTCACTGGAACCATGGTGTTCTTTGGTTCGACTAACGTCTTTCCCACGATGTAGTCTTGAGAATGCTTCTCTGGGTCTGGTTCTACTATGTAGAATCGGTGGCTCCCAAGATCACCTTCCAGCTTCGTCCAAATGATTGTCTCTGAAGACGGCGGCAAAGCTTCGACTTTGCTGATGACTGTCCTGAGAGTTACGGCATTCTCGTTTCCGTACACCATCGGAATCTCCACATTTCGATACCTCTGTACTTGCATCCCGATGTCCAAGATTACTTCATTTGCTTTCATGAAGTCTATTCCGATGATGCACTCGTCGCATATATCTGCCACCAGAAATGCATGGGAGAACGTCAGTCCCGCCAGAGTAATCGTAAGACGAACTTCTCCAAACACCTTTGCCATTTCCCCTGTTGCAGTCTTCAGACAGTAGCTGTTGGTGTTGTGCAGCCAGGAGCTTCTGACGATATCTCTTCTTACAATGGAGGCAGTGGCACCTGTGTCGATGGTGGCTACGCACTTCTTCTTGTTGATTAGTGCCTCCACTGTCAGGCTCTTGTTACCCCGTTTGGTTTGCGAAACTTGAATGGTGGTCCTGGGGGCCTCGATTCCAGTAACCAACTTCTGCCCCGCGAAGTTGGTCCTTACGCAATTTCCCGACTGCTGGTTTTGGGAAGTCTGACTGACAGGATGGATGTTATCACCTCCAGATGCTTCCTCTCTGCTTCTCCTACTTCCGCAATGTGGACAATTTCCTCGTCTAGGTGCACTTCTGCACTGCCGTTGTAGGTGTCCGGTTTGGTTGCAATTCCAGCAACGGATTTGACTTCCGCGAGCTTTGTCTTCATCCATGACGGCTGTTCTCTAGCATGAGCATTCCACGACGGACATTTCCCTGACACGGTGTATTCCCTGGTATGCTTGGTCCGCAGCCTTCTTTGACAAAGCGAATGCCAATGCCTCGGGGAGGGTTCGCTTTTCAGCCATCCTTACAGCCATTTGCAGTTGTCTGTCCTCTATGGCCTGAATAAAAGCTTCCACCGCCATTTCGTTGATAAGCTCCTCACCGGCTTTAGGGTATGAAAGATGGGCTAGTCGCTCTATATCCGCTTGCAACTGTTAGAGCGTTTCTCCCCTTTTCTGGACTCGATTACGCAGCTGAACCCTGTACACCTGCTGCATGTGTTCATCCCCAAACCGCATCTCGATAGCCTGAACCAGAGTGTCGTAGTTCTGCTGTTTATCTTCCGGGATGGTCTGCAAGAGCTCCGCAGCTGGACCCCTCAGTGCAAGCGTGAGTGCAATAGACTTCTCTTCATCGTCCCAGCTATTGGTCATTGCGGCCGCTTCGAATTGCCTCTTATAAATTGGCCATGATGTTTGAGATAGGAGGCTGCATCTCCTTTCTTCTCAGACCGTCAGTGGAATATTCCCGTACTTTCTGTCTCTTCACGTTGCTGAGTTCCTTAGTAAGATTTTCGACTTGCTTTTCTACTTTTTCGAACTGAGTCTCTATCTTCCCGAACTGAGTTTCATGCTTCTCAAAGTTTTCATCGAATCTAGTCTCGACTTTTTCGAGTTGCGTCTCGACCTTCTCGATTTTCTCTTCGATCACTTCGAATTTGGATTCCAAGTTCTTGTTTTGCTCATCAAGTTTGCTTTCCAGAGCATCTAGAGAATTCTTTTGTTCGTCCATTGCTTTCTTTTGTTCGTCCATCTTAAGTTCTAGAGAATTCCTTTGGTCGCCCATTGCTTTCTTTTGTTCGTCCATTGCTTTTTTTTGTTCATCCATTCCTTTGATCTTCTATTGCTTCCTTTTGTTCGTCCATGACTAACTTAAGTTGCAGGAGCAGACTTGTTATACCCGGGTCGGCTACTGTACTTGCTGGTTCCTCTTCCACGTCAAACTCTACGTCATGCGGATTTTCACCTTCCTGCGTTACGGCTTGTTCCAAACGAATCAGTAGGGCATCTTTTCCCCCAGTTGTGTCGAGGTTCCGCTTACTGAGTTCTGCCTTTAGTTGAGTTATAGTTAGTTTTCCCAATTTGCGACACATTTTGCGCAACTAATTAACTCAACGCAGAAATCGTTTTTTTTTTTTTTATTGTGCAATTTCACACCACGGAAATAGTTATTCACAGAATAAGTTTTATCCCACTTCTGACACCAATGTAATATTCGTGCTACGGCTCGAGTAGATAAAACGATATTCTGTGAAATTTATTTCTTTATTTTCTAGTCTATAGAACAATTCAAGTTCACACTATACTATTCTTCGCAAATTCTTTTTCTTACAAGGTCTCTTTCCTCTCGCCTTACTTTATCTCCTTTCAATTACTTAATTCACAATTCCAAACTAATTACTTTTTCTTGTTCACTCTCAACTTTCAATTTATCACAAAATTACAACTTCGATAATGATCACTTTTCCAATCTCTTCGCCACGGTTCAACCAACCCTTTCGATGGCCATCTGTCCTTATATAGCAGAAGTTTCTGATAGCCAGAAACTTCTAGCAAATTCTTCGACCACTGGAACAGAAAATTCTGATGTAATAATTCCAAGATGACAATCATTTCTTCCAGTTATGATTCTCTCTTTATCCGTGGCGTTGTCAGCTATTGCAGACACGAACCTCGAATGATAGTACAGTTTGGAATGGGCTGGAGGAGCGTAGTTATTATTCTCATTTATTGTTGCATAGTTTTAGATGATGTTACAATATCATCAATCTTAACTGTAACAACCCAACCATCACTATGCGTAGTATAAGAGACAGCATTTTTAATTGTAGTTTTGATGATGGTAATTCTTTTTGTGTTGTGCATCAAAACAAAAATTTTGATTTATTGGTCTGTAATCTGAGGTACTTACCGAACTTAATTTTATATTTCGGGAATATAATTTTTACGTGTGAAAGTGATGACTATTTCAGGCTATATTTTTTGTCCTAATACGTATTCTGTAGGCGGAGTAGGAGTTTTTGTGCGTTATTATTTGGCATTTCATGTTCACTGCCGCAGTTTATTGAACGCGGATATAATGCGAATGTCATGTAAAATATGCGATGACATTGTCAATTTCGTCTCTATCAATAGACTGCAATTTCACAACCCTCAATAACTAACCAATGTGCTTGTATTAACTTTGACCTACACATTACCGATCACTGCATGACTGGTATTTTGTTTAGAAGCCTACAAAATTTTAAACGCAGAGACGATACATCTCCACATAGCATTACCAAGATTAGGTTTGATTTATTGAATAACAAACAACTTCTTGAGAACTGGGAGGCTGTCTATGCTGAAAGTAATGCATCTGTGGCCTACAATATTTTTCACGACAACTTACAATTACACTTAAGTACTTTCAGCCCTGAATAAAACGCACAATACTTAGAAAAAACTGCGTAAAAAATATTGTAGCATAATAATAACTACGCCCCCTAAAAATATGACGCAACAAATTCCGAAGTGACTTTCCATTTTGGCAGAATTTTGGTTCAAACTGTCCTTTCATTCGAGGTTCGTGTCTGGGACGAAGTCTCCACAGCTCATGTCAACGAAAGAGACGAATAATATCAGGGATAAAAGGGGATTATAACTGCAAGAATTATTTCTCTTGTTCCAGTGGTCGAAGAATTTGCTAGAAGTTTCTGGCTATCAGAAACTTCTGCTATATAAGGACAGATGGCGATCAAAAAAAGACACAGTTGGTTTAGAACCGTGGCGAAGAGATTGGAAAAGTGATAATGGGCGAAGTTGTAATTTGGTGATAAATTGAAAGTGGACAGTAAACAAGAAAAAGTAATTAGTTTGGATTTGTGAATTAAGTAATTGAAAGGAGATAAAGTGATTTGAGAGGAAAGAGACCTTGTAAGAAAAGAATTTGCGAAGAATAGTATAGTGTGAACTTGAATTGTTCTATAGACTAGAAAATAAAGAAATAAATTTCACAGAATATCGTTTTATCTACTCGAGCCGTAGCTCGCATATTACATTGGTGTCAGAAGCTGGGATAAAACTTATTCTGTGAATAACTATTTCCGTGGTGTGAAATTGCACAAGAAAAAAAAAAAAAAAAAAAAACGATTTCTGTGTTGAGTTAATTAGTTGCGCAAAATGGGTCGCAAATTGGGAAAACTAACTATAACTCAACTAAAGGCAGAACTCAGTAAGCGGAACCTCGACACAACTGGGGGAAAAGATGCCCTACTGATTCGTCTGGAAGAAGCAGTAACGCAGGAAGGTGAAAATCCGCACGACGTAGAGTTTGACGTGGAAGAGGAACCAGCAAGTACAGCAGCTGACCCGGGTATAACAAGTCTGCTCCTGCAACTTAAGTTAGTCATGGACGAACAAAAGAAAGCAATAGAAGATCAAAGGAATTCTCTAGAACTTAAGCTGGACGAACAAAAGAAAGCGATGGACGAACAAAAGAAAGCAATGGGCGACCAAAGGAATTCTCTAGAACTTAAGCTGGACGAACAAAAGAAAGCAATGGACGAACAAAAGAATTCTCTAGAACTTAAGCTGGATGAACAAAAGAAAGCAATGGACGAACAAAAGAATTCTCTAGATGCTCTGGAAAGTAAACTTGATGAGCAAAACAAGAACTTGGAATCCAAATTCGAAGTGATCGAAGAGAAAATCGAGAAGGTCGAGACGCAACTCGAAAAAGTCGAAACTAGATTCGATGAAAATTTTGAGAAACATGAAACTCAGTTCGGGAAGATAGAGACTCAGTTTGAAAAAGTGGATACGAAATTGGAGATAGTAGGAAAGCAAGTCGAAAATCTTGCTAAGGAGCTCAGCAACGTGAAGAGACAGAAAGCACGGGAATATTCCACTGACGGTCTGAGAAGAAAGGAGATGCAGCCTCCTATCTTCGATGGTCAAACATCATGGCCAATTTATAAAAGGCAATTCGAAGCGGCCGCAATGACCAATAGCTGGGACGATGAAGAGAAGTCCATTGCACTCACACTTGCACTGAGGGGTCCAGCTGCGGAGCTCTTGCAGACCATCCCGGAAGATAAACAGCAGAACTACGACTCTCTGGTTCAGGCTATCGAGATGCGGTTTGGGGATGAACACATGCAGCAGGTGTACAGGGTTCAGCTGCGTAGTCGAGTCCAGAAAAGGGGGGAAACGCTCCAACAGTTGCAGGCGGATATAGAGCGACTAGCCCATCTTTCATACCCTAAAGTCGGTGAGGAGCTTATCAACGAAATGGCGGTGGAAGCTTTTATTCAGGCCATAGAGGACAGACAACTGCAAATGGCTGTAAGGATGGCTGAAAAGCGAACACTCCCCGAGGCATTGGCATTCGCTTTGTCAATGAAGGCTGCGGACCAAGCATACCAGGGAATACACCGTGTCAGGGAAATGTCCGTCGTGGAAAGCTCATGCCAGAGAACAGCCGTCTTGGATGAAGACAAAGCTCGCGGAAGTCAAATCCGTTGCTGGAATTGCAACCACACCGGACACCTACAACGGCAGTGCAGAAGTGCACCTAGACGAGGAAATTGTCCACTTCGCGGGGCAGAAGTTGGTTACTGGAATCGAGGCCCCCAGGACCACCATTCAAGTTTCGCAAACCAAACGGGGTAACAAGAGCCTGACAGTGGAGGCACTAATCAACAAGAAGAAGTGCGTAGCCACCATCGACACAGGCGCCACTGCCTCCATTGTAAGAAGAGATATTGTCAGAAGCGCCTGGCTGCACAACACCAACAGCTACTGCCTGAAGACTGCAACAGGGGAAATGGCGAAAGTGTTTGGAGAAGTTCGTCTTACGATTACTCTGGCGGGACTGACGTTCTCCCATGCGTTTCTGGTGGCAGATATATGCGACGAGTGCATCATCGGAATAGACTTCATGAAAGCAAATGAAGTAATCCTGGACATCGGGATGCAAGTACTGAGGTATCGAAATGTGGAGATTCCGATGGTGTACGGAAACGAGAGTGCCGTAACTCTCAGGACAGTCATCAGCAAAGACGAAGTTTTGCCGCCGTCTTCAGAGACAATCATTTGGACGAAGCTGGAAGGTGATCTTGGGAGCCACCGATTCTACATAGTAGAACCAGACCCAGAGAAGAATTCTCAAGACTACATCGTGGGAAAGACGTTAGTCGAACCAAAGAACACCATGGTTCCAGTAAGAGTTTTGAACGCAAGACCACACACTGTCAAACTAAGGCGAGGGGAGGTGACTGGAAAATGCACGCCGATTACCGCCGTCGCAACAATATCTGAACGTGATGCTCCAAAACCTCTCCCATCACCTTGGACAGCGGAAACGAGAGAGACGATTCTCCAGTCCAGTGAGCTGAATCAGGAGCAGCGAACTATGGCAGAGAATCTTATCAATGAGTACGCTGATGTATTTGCCTCACAGGACGGTGAATACGGCCGAACACACCTGGTACAACATCGAATAGACACTGGTGATACTAGACCAATTCGTCAGCCTGCTAGGCGCCTTCCATTGGCAAAGCAGACAGAAGTTGTAGAGATGGTGTCGGCAATGGAGAAAGAAGGTCTGATTTAAAGTTCCAAAAGTCCGTGGGCATCACCGGTTGTACTGGTTAAGAAGAAAGATGGCAGCACGCGGTTCTGCGTGGACTCTCGGCAGCTCAATTACGTCACCAAGAAAGACAGCTACCCTCTGCCACGGATTGACGACACGCTAGACACACTATCAGGAGCCCGATGGTTTTCCACTCTCGACTTGAAGAGTGGCTACTGGCAGGTACAGATCCATCCAGAAGACCGGGAGAAAACCGCCTTCACCGCAGGAAATGGGCTATGGCAATTCACGGTAATGCCATTCGGGCTGTGCAATGCTCCGGCGACTTTCGAGCGATTGATGGAATGTGTCCTGCAAGGGTTAACATGGAAAACCTGTTTGGTATACTTGGATGATGTCATCGTCGTAGGAAAAACGTTTGCGCAACACCGAGACAATCTAAGGGATGTGTTTCAAAGGCTTCGAAGTGCCCACCTGAAGCTCAACCCCAAGAAGTGCGCCCTGTTTAGAGCGGAAGTCAAGTACCTGGGACACATAATTTCAGCGAAAGGAGTGAGAACCGATCCGGAGAAGGTCGAAGCGGTGAAAAACTGGCCAGTCCCCAAAGACAAACACCAACTAAGGAGCTTCCTGGGCCTAGCCACCTACTACAGACGGTTCGTGAAGGATTTTGCCGGGATCGCAAAGAACCTGCACCAGTTGACGGAAAAGGGAAAACAATTCAAATGGTCAATTGAGTGCGAGAAGAGCTTCAAGGCACTTAAACAACGGCTATGCGATGCCCCGATACTGGCTTACCCCACTCCCGGGGAAACGTTCGTTGTGGATGCAGATGCTAGTAATGTCGGGGTAGGAGCCGTACTCTCCCAGGTGCATGACGGCCAAGAGAAGGTGGTTGCGTACTTCAGCAAGGTGCTCTCTAAGCCAGAAAGGAACTACTGCGTGACAAGGAGAGAACCTCTAGCTTTGATCTTGGCTACGAAGCATTTTCACAAATACCTCTACGGGAGGAAGTTCGTTCTTCGCACAGACCATGCAGCCTTAAAATGGCTATTACAGTTCAAGAGTCCTGAGGGTCAGGTCGCAAGATGGATCGAAAGGCTGCAAATCTACGACTACGAAATACAGCATCGTAAAGGAAAACTCCACTCTAATGCGGATGCACTGTCCCGGAGACCATGCAGAACGGATTGTAAACATTGTGCGCGTCAGGAAGAACGGGAGCTTGTTTCCATCCAAAGAATGAGAGCCGAACCTATCGCCGGCAGGAGCGTAGATGAGATCCGGAACGCTCAGAAGGAAGACCCGGATATCGAGCCGATTCTGGCCTGGAAAAAGAACATGGAGAAACCGGATCATCAGGACATCTCTCACAGAAGCCCGACCTTAAAGGCATATTTTGCGCAGTGGGACTCCCTCCATGTCCAAGAAGGTGTTCTGAGAAGAAAATGGGAATCCTCCGACGGAAAGTCGTTTGTAATGCAGCTTGTCGTACCGCGGACGAGGGTCAAGGAGGTGTTACAGGAAATGCATGGCGGGGCGTTCAGAGGCCACTTGGGAGTGAATAAAACGCTAGAAAAGGTACGAGAACGTTTTTATTGGTTAAAAGCGAAGGAAGATATCGAAGACTGGTGCAGAAAATGCGACGTGTGTGCAGCTAGCAAGCAACTCAAAGTAAGATGCACCAATACAACGTGGGAGCACCTTTCGAACGAATCGCCATTGACATCGCAGGGCCCTTTCCGGAAACCGACAATGGTAATCGGTATATACTCGTAGTGATGGACTACTTCAGTAAGTGGCCGGAAGCATTTATCGATCCCTAACCAGGAAGCCAGAACCGTGGCGGAGCAGATCGTCTACAATTGGGTTAGCAGATTCGGTGTGCCCTTGGAATTGCATTCTGACCAAGGGCGGAACTTCGAGTCAAGAATCTTCCAAGAGATGTGTCAACTACTCGGAATCAAAAAGACAAGGACAACCCCGCTTCATCCACAGTCGGACGGTATGGTGGAGCGTTTCAATAGGACTTTGGACGAACATCTCTCGAAGGTCGTTAGTGACTACCAACGGGATTGGGACCGGCAGATTCCCTTGTTTTTGATGGCCTATAGAAGTGCCGTGCACAGCACTACTCGACATACGCCGTTCGAAATCTTATTTGGTGGAATAGCTCGTTTACCCAGTGAGGTGAAATTTGGATCTCCTACCAATGAGCCCAGAAATGAAGAAGAGTACGTGGCGGACCTTAGGGAAAGGCTTAGGGACATACACCAAAGGACCAGAAGCCAGATTAAGATGACGAGCGACCGCATGAAGACCAGGTATGATGCCAAGGCAACAACGTCAGGATTCCAGGAAGGAGATCTGGTATGGCTGTATAATCCCCATCGCCAAAAGGGGAAATCACCTAAATTGCAGCGGAACTGGGAAGGTCCCTACAGAATAGTAACCCGCATCAACGATGTTGTCTACCGCATCCAGCGAGGACCGAGGGCCAAAATGAAAGTGGTTCATGTGGACCGACTGAGTCGATACAATGGCCGAAATGAGGATGCACTTGTTCGGGACGAACACGTCTAAGAGGGGGGCAGGCAGTGTAGCATAATAATAACTACGCCCCCTAAAAATATGACGCAACAAATTCCGAAGTGACTTTCCATTCTGGCAGAATTTTGGTTCAAACTGTCCTTTCATTCGAGGTTCGTGTCTGGGACGAAGTCTCCACAGCTCATGTCAACGAAAGAGACGAATAATATCAGGGATAAAAGGGGATTATAACTGCAAGAATTATTTCTCTTGTTCCAGTGGTCGAAGAATTTGCTAGAAGTTTCTGGCTATCAGAAACTTCTGCTATATAAGGACAGATGGCGATCAAAAAAAGACACAGTTGGTTTAGAACCGTGGCGAAGAGATTGGAAAAGTGATAATGGGCGAAGTTGTAATTTGGTGATAAATTGAAAGTGGACAGTAAACAAGAAAAAGTAATTAGTTTGGAATTGTGAATTAAGTAATTGAAAGGAGATAAAGTGATTTGAGAGGAAAGAGACCTTGTAAGAAAAGAATTTGCGAAGAATAGTATAGTGTGAACTTGAATTGTTCTATAGACTAGAAAATAAAGAAATAAATTTCACAGAATATCGTTTTATCTACTCGAGCCGTAGCTCGCATATTACAATATTTTAAGTCGCTTCAAAAATATGTATTTGAAAGGTAATAGGAATTATAATAGGTTAACAATAATTCTGTTGTTGACGATTCTACAACGATAGCCAACGTATTTAATAACATTTTTACTTCAGTTGGTCAGAGGTCAGCTTCTAGTGATTGTGCTCCTTACTGCAAGCGATTGACATTAGTAGAGCTCCAGCCCATTACGTAGAGTTAGAAAAGGCGATAGAGAGCATTAGTAGCGCTATCACAAATACGTTTGAAACAAGCTGTTCCATAAGCAACAAAAAGGGTAGGAAAGATGTGCCATGGTGGAGCAGCAATTTGACAAAATTAAGATCCGTAACATGCAAATTGTTCAACAGGGCAAAGCGTAACGGAGGCTGGTAAAGCTACAGAGAGACACTTACACAGTACAAGAAAGAACTGAGAAAAGCCGGAAAGGAGAGCTTCAGGAGTTTTTGCGAGACAATTACTAGCACTCCTGCTGAAACTCTGGCAAAATCGGGTGGAATGCAAACGTCTCTAAAAAACCCAGACGTTAGTTTCACTAAGGATGAGGAAGAGAGAGCACTACTGCTCTTAGAAACTCAATTCCCTGTAAGTATGCAGAATGTAAATGAAGAGAGCATAACCAACATACCAAGACCTCGGAAAGTAGATTGGAAAATTGCAAGTACAGTTGTTCCAGAGGGAGAATTGAATGGGCAATCAGCTCCTTTCAGCCGTTCACTCGTTGTTGAGTATCTCAGGCCGCGAACTTATCAGCCGCCGCTCGTACCATACTAAAATTCACTCACTCTCTACCTTACAAAAATGTTCTATTCGAAAGACTTGTACTGTTTCTCACCCCACCCACTGCATAGCGCTTCTTAGGTCTCCAAGAGTTCTGCCAGTTAGACACCTGTATTATTACAAAGTCTCACAAAATATTTTTCATTTCCGATCTCCGACGTTCACAATCTGGGAAGCAACTCAGGCACCTCTGCAAACATACCTTCCTTTCGCAGCACCCATTTCTACTCCATGTTTGCTGGTAATTATTTAATAAGTGTAGAGGCCAATTCAGGATGGCGCTCTAATTTATGTATGTGACTCATAGAGGTCACCAGTGGACGAAATTTAACAAAAGAGAAAAGGAGGAATAGATTGGATAAATAGGAGAGGGATGATAGGGTAGGTCTTCGTTTGGCGTAAAAATGTATTTCAGTTTTTAATAAGTACAGAAAAAACAGTGAATAAGAGCTTGAGAAAATACGTAGAATTTACTAGTGAAATTGTGTTTTGATTTAAACTTAAACCACAATAATAAGCTACGATTCGCGTAGTTAGATTATTACCGCCATTCCTAAAAAAAGTTAAAACTTGGCTTCTAGATTTTGACCACAATGAAATTGAAGTTCTACTGTCCCATATTGCTTGATTTACTACAATATCTAATCTCTTTTGTATCTTTTTTTGTTACTTATCCATTGTATCTAAATATTGAACACCTCACATGATCTCATCTAAATGAATTTAATGTATTAATATGTCTTGAAGTGATATTTAACACTATTTGAATTGCTATATATAGATGTCACTAGCTATTTTTAGCATAATTCTGTATCTTATCAAATAAGCATGACATCTTTTTGTTGACTGTGTTAAGAATAAAAAAAAGTGAAGTACAGTTACGAGTATAGGATTTTTTTTTTTTTGCAAACGCCACCTGTTCGCATCTAGTCACCGTGACTCAAATATTAATTTTAAAATATTGTAACATCGTCTAAACGTATGCAACAATAATGTAGAATAATAACTACGCTCCTACAGCCCATTCCAAACTGTACTTTCATTCGAGGTTCGCAATAGCTGACAACGCCACGGATAAAGAGAATTATAACTGGAAGAAATGATTGTCATCTTGGAATTATTTCCAGTGGTCGAAGAATTTGCTAGAAGTTTCTGGCTATCTGAAACTTCTGCTATATAAGGACAGATGGCGATCAATAAAAAAGACAGTCATTTTTAAACTGTGGCGAAGAGATTAGAAAAGTGATAATAGGCGAAGTTGTAATTTTGTGATAAATTGAAAGTTGAGAGTTAACAAGAAGGAGTAATTAGTTTGGATTTGTGAATTAAGTAATAGAAAGGAGATAAAGTGATTTGAGAGGAAAAAGACATTGTAAGAAAAGAATTGCGAAGGATAGTACAGTGTGAACCTGAATTGTTCTATAGACTAGAAAATAAAGAAATAAATTTCACAGAATATTGTTTTATCTACTCGAGCCGTAGCTCGCATATTACATTGGTGCCAGAAGTGGGATAAAACTTATTCTGTGAATAACTATTTCCGTGGTGTGAAATTGCACAAGCAAAAAAAAAACGATTTCTGTGTTGAGTTAATTAGTTGCGCAAAATGGGTCGCAAATTGGGAAAACTAACTATAACTCAACTAAAGGCAGAACTCAGTAAGCGGAACCTCGACACAACTGGGGGAAAAGATGCCCTACTGATTCGTCTGGAAGAAGCAGTAACGCAGGAAGGTGAAAATCCGCAAGACGTAGAGTTTGACGTGGAAGAGGAACCAGCAAGTACAGCAGCCGATCCGGGTATAACAAGTCTGCTCCTGCAACTTAAGTTAGTCATGGACGAACAAAAGAAAGCAATAGAAGATCAAAGAAATTCTCTAGAACTTAAGCTGGACGAACAAAAGAAAGCAATGGACGAACAAAAGAATTCTCTAGATGCTCTGGAAAGTAAACTTGATGAGCAAAACAAGAACTTGGAATCCAAATTCGAAGTGATCGAAGAGAAAATCGAGAAGGTAGAGACGCAACTCGAAAAAGTCGAAACTAGATTCGATGAAAACTTTGAGAAGCATGAAACTCAGTTCGGGAAAATAGAGACTCAGTTCGAAAAAGTAGAAAAACAAGTCGAAAATCTTACTAAGGAACTCAGCAACGTGAAGAGACAGAAAGCACGGGAATATTCCACCGACGGTCTGAGAAGAAAGGAGATGCAGCCTCCTATCTTCGATGGTCAAACATCATGGCCAATTTATAAAAGGCAATTCGAAGCGGCCGCAATGACCAATAGCTGGGACGATGAAGAGAAGTCCATTGCATTCACACTTGCACTGAGGGGTCCAGCTGCGGAGCTCTTGCAGACCATCCCGGAAGATAAACAGCAGAACTACGACTCTCTGGTTCAGGCTATCGAAATGCGGTTTGGGGATGAACACATGCAGCAGGTGTACAGGGTTCAGCTGCGTAGTCGAGTCCAGAAAAGGGGGGAAACGCTCCAACAGTTGCAAGCGGATATAGAGCGACTAGCCCATCTTTCATACCCTAAAGCCGGTGAGGAGCTTATCAACGAAATGGCGATGGAAGCTTTTATTCAGGCCATAGAGGACAGACAACTGCAAATGGCTGTAAGGATGGCTGAAAAGCGAACACTCCCCGAGGCATTGGCATTCGCTTTGTCAATGAAGGCTGCGGACCAAGCATACCAGGGAATACACCGTGTCAGGGAAATGTCCGTCATGGAATGCTCATGCCAGAGAACAGCCGTCATGGATGAAGACAGAGCTCGCGGAAGTCAAATCCGTTGCTGGAATTGCAACCAAACCGGACACCTACAACGGCAGTGCAGAAGTGCACCTAGACGAGGAAATTGTCCACATTGCGGAAGTAGGAGAAGCAGAGAGGAAGCATCTGGCTGTCAGTCAGACTTACCAAAACCAGCAGTCGGGAAATGCGTAAGGACCAGCTTCGCAGGGCAGAAGTTGGTTACTGGAATCGAGGCCCCCAGGACCACCATTCAAGTTTCGCAAACCAAACGGGGTAACAAGAGCCTGACAGTGGAGGCACTAATCAACAAGAAGAAGTGCGTAGCCACCATCGACACAGGCGCCACTGCCTCCATTGTAAGAAGAGATATGGTCAGAAGCGCCTGGCTGCACAACACCAACAGCTACTGCCTGAAGACCGCAACAGGGGAAATGGCGAAGGTGTTTGGAGAAGTTCGTCTTACGATTACTCTGGCGGGACTGACGTTCTCCCATGCATTTCTGCTGGCAGATATATGCGACGAGTGCATCATCGGAATAGACTTCATGAAAGCAAATGAAGTAATCCTGGACATCGGGATGCAAGTACTGAGGTATCGAAATGTGGAGATTCCAATGGTGTACGGAAACGAGAATGCCGTAACTCTCAGGACAGTCATCAGCAAAGACGAAGTTTTGCCGCCGTCTTCAGAGACAATCATTTGGACGAAGCTGGAAGGAGATCTTGGGAGCCACCGATTCCACATAGTAGAACCAGACCCAGAGAAGAATTCTCAAGACTACATCGTGGGAAAGACGTTAGTCGAACCAAAGAACTCCATGGTTCCAGTGAGAGTTTTGAACGCAAGACCACACACTGTCAAACTAAGGCGAGGGGAGGTGACTGGAAAATGCACGCCGATTACCGCCGTCGCAACAACATCTGAACGTGATGCTCCAAAACCTCTCCCATCACCTTGGACAGCGGAAACGAGAGAGACGATTCTCCAGTCCAGTGAGCTGAATCAGGAGCAGCGAACTATGGCAGAGAATCTTATCAATGAGTACGCTGATGTGTTTGCCTCACAGGACGGAGAATACGGCCGAACACACCTGTTACAACATCGAATAGACACTGGTGATACTAGATCAATTCGTCAGCCTGCTAGGCGCCTTCCATTGGCAAAGCAGACAGAAGTTGCAGAGATGGTGTCGGCAATGGAGAAAGAAGGTCTGATTGAAAGTTCCAAAAGTCCGTGGGCATCACCGGTTGTACTGGTTAAGAAGAAAGATGGCAGCACGCGGTTCTGCGTGGACTATCGGCAGCTCAATTACGTCACCAAGAAAGATAGCTATCCTCTGCCACGGATTGACGACACGCTAGACACACTATCAGGAGCCCGATGGTTTTCCACTCTCGACTTGAAGAGTGGCTACTGGCAGGTACAGATCCATCCAGAAGACCGGAAGAAAACCGCCTTCACCGCAGGGCTATGGCAATTCACGGTAATGCCATTCGGGCTGTGCAATGCTCCGGCGACTTTCGACCGCTTGATGGAATGTGTCCTGCAAGGGTTAGCATGGAAAACCTGTTTGGTATACTTGGATGATGTCATCGTCGTAGGAAAACGTTTGCGCAACACCGAGACAATCTAAGGGATGTGTTTCAATGGCCCCAAGAAGTGCGCCCTGTTTAGAGCGGAAGTCAAGTACCTGGGACACATAATTTCAGCGAAAGGAGTGAGAACCGATCCAGAGAAGGTCGAAGCGGTGAAAAACTGGCCAGTCCCCAAAGACAAACACCAACTAAGGAGCTTCCTGGGCCTAGCCACCTATTACAGACGGTTCGTGAAGGATTTTGCCGGGATCGCAAAGAGCCTGCACCAGTTGACGGAAAAGGGAAAACAATTCAAATGGTCAATTGAGTGCGAGAAGAGCTTCAAGGCACTTAAACAACGGCTATGCGATGCCCCGATACTAGCTTACCCCACTCCCGGGGAAACGTTCATTGCGGATGCAGATGCTCGTAATGTCGGGGTAGGAGCCGTACTCTCCCAGGTGCATGATGGCCAAGAGAAGGTTGTTGCGTACTTCAGCAAGGTGCCCTCTAAGCCAGAAAGGAACTACTGCGTGACAAGGAGAGAACTTCTAGCTTTGATCTTGGCTACGAAGCATTTTCACAAATACCTCTATGGGAGGAAGTTCGTTCTTCGCACAGACCATGCAGCCTTAAAATGGCTATTACAGTTCAAGACTCCTGAGGGTCAGGTCGCAAGATGGATCGTAAAGGAAAACTCCACTCTAATGCGGATGCACTGTCCCGGAGACCATGCAGAACGGATTGTAAACATTGTGCGCGTCAGGAAGAACGGGAGCTTGTTTCCATCCAAAGAATGAGAGCCGAACCTATCGCCGGCTGGAGCGTAGATGAGATCCGGAACGCTCAGAAGGAAGACCCGGATATCGAGCCGATTCTGGCCTGGAAGGAGAACATGGAGAAACCGGATCATCAGGACATCTCTCACAGAAGCCCGACCTTAAAGGCATATTTTGCGCAGTGGGACTCCCTCCATGTCCAAGAAGGTGTTCTGAGAAGAAAATGGGAATCCTCCGACGGAAAGTCGTTTGTAATGCAGCTTGTCGTACCGCGGACGAGGGTCAAGGAGGTGTTACAGGAAATGCATGGCGGGGCGTTCAGAGGCCACTTGGGAGTGAATAAAACGCTAGAAAAGGTACGAGAACGTTTTTATTGGTTAAAAGCGAAGGAAGATATCGAAGACTGGTGCAGAAAATGCGACGTGTGTGCAGCTAGCAAGCAACTCAAAGTAAGATGCACCAATACAACGTGGGAGCACCTTTCGAACGAATCGCCATTGACATCGCAGGGCCCTTTCCGGAAACCGACAATGGTAATCGGTATATACTCGTAGTGATGGACTACTTCAGTAAGTGGCCGGAAGCATTTATCGATCCCTAACCAGGAAGCCAGAACCGTGGCGGAGCAGATCGTCTACAATTGGGTTAGCAGATTCGGTGTGCCCTTGGAATTGCATTCTGACCAAGGGCGGAACTTCGAGTCAAGAATCTTCCAAGAGATGTGTCAACTACTCGGAATCAAAAAGACAAGGACAACCCCGCTTCATCCACAGTCGGACGGTATGGTGGAGCGTTTCAATAGGACTTTGGACGAACATCTCTCGAAGGTCGTTAGTGACTACCAACGGGATTGGGACCGGCAGATTCCCTTGTTTTTGATGGCCTATAGAAGTGCCGTGCACAGCACTACTCGACATACGCCGTTCGAAATCTTATTTGGTGGAATAGCTCGTTTACCCAGTGAGGTGAAATTTGGATCTCCTACCAATGAGCCCAGAAATGAAGAAGAGTACGTGGCGGACCTTACGGAAAGGCTTAGGGACATACACCAAAGGACCAGAAGCCAGATTAAGATGACGAGCGACCGCATGAAGACCAGGTATGATGCCAAGGCAACAACGTCAGGATTCCAGGAAGGAGATCTGGTGTGGCTGTATAATCCCCATCGCCAAAAGGGGAAATCACCTAAATTGCAGCGGAACTGGGAGGGTCCCTACAGAATAGTAACCCGCATCAACGATGTTGTCTACCGCATCCAGCGAAGACCAAGGGCCAAAATGAAAGTGGTTCATGTGGACCGACTGAGTCGATACAATGGCCGAAATGAGGATGCACTTGTTCGGGACGAACACGTCTAAGAGGGGGGCAGTGTAGCATAATAATAACTACGCTCCCTAAAAGAATGATGCAACAAATTCCGAAGTGTCTTTTCATTCTGGCAGAATTTTGGTCCGAACTGTCCTTTCATTCGAGGTTCGTGTATGCGATGAAGTCTCCACAGCTCATGTCAACGAAAGAGACGGATAATATCACGGATAAGAGGGAATTATAAGTGCAAGAATTATTACATCAGAATTTCTCTTGTTCCAGTGGTCGAAGAATTTGCTAGAAGTTTCTGGCTATCAGAAACTTCTGCTATATAAGGACAGATGGCGATTGAGAAAGGAGTAGTTTCTAAACTGTGGCGAAGAGATTAGAAAAGTGATAATGGGCGAAGTTGTAATTTTGTGATAAATTGAAAGTTGAGATTTAACAAGAAGAAGTAATTAGTTTGGATTTGTGAATTAAGTAATTGAAAGGAGATAAAGTGATTTGAGAGGACAGAGACCTTGTAAGAAAAGAATTGCAAAGAATAGTATAGTGTGAACCTGAATTGTTCTATAGACTAGACAATAAAGAAATAATTTCACAGAATATTGTTTTATCTACTCGAGCCGTAGCTCGCATATTACAATATAAAAAAAAATAAAACTTATTGAAACGATGCCAACAAGATTAAAAATGACAATAAAAGTAAGGATTTACATACAAAATACTTATACTTTAAAATTTTTTTAAATAAATGAGTACTTATTTACGTTCACATTACTGTCCAAGTTGGGCGTGTGCATTAAAATAGTTGAGTTTTTTTGTTCTTATTTATTGTTTTTGTTTAATTGAATTAATGCAATATTTGCGCTCTGTTTTTGAAGATAAAATCAATTTTTTTATTTTTTATTTCGTTATTTGAATTAGCATTCAGCTCATTTTTCAGCATTGGAACTACGACTGCTCAGATGTCATGTGACTGTCAAGAGACGAAAACTTCGCACTTAAATATGAGAATTTTGGATATTGAAAACAGACATGGGTACCGAATTCATAAATGAAGTAAGGAATATGTGAAAGTTTAAAATACAATATGTCACATCCAATGCATTTCATCATGAGCGAAATCACAGAGTTTTTCATGAGTATGTATTATCTTTCGCTAAAGAAAACAATATATTTCGTATTTTGCTACAACATGTAACGGGAACTATATCTGCTATGATGGATGAAGGTTCACTGGAAATGTGGAAGCAAGTGTACCTATACAACGTACCAGTATCGGATAGATGTCGCTTTCCGAAGTTTATTTTCGTTAAAACATCTTTCATGTTCCATGCTACAATTATGACCCAAGGCTTACAGTTCTGATAGCAAAACTGAAAGGGTGTCCAAGCCACGACCGCTTGGCATGCTAGCTCGCATGTTCTAGATTGTCGGTGGGAATTCCTGCTGTCGTTAGCACTGGTTCAGCACGCATTTCGATACATGCCAAAACTAAAAAAAGGGTCTACAAAAAAAAGCTAGCCCTCATTTATCCTTAACAGGTCGTGAACGTTCTTAAATAGTGCGAAGAGAGGACGATACTATTGCTCTCTGAGGGAGTACCCACCTCTGTACCACATTATATTCCCTTCTGATATATACTGGGACACAACCAGGGCTACCATGTCTTCACTTTTTTTAAGATAGCTCCCTAGCTTTACCTAAAAGAAAGAACCTACGTCTGGATCGTCATCGTATTTTTTATAATCATCATCTTCTTCATACTACCATCACAGTTTACGGCAATTCACCTTTGGCAGATCTCATATCTAAAATAATACTATACCGAATCTGAAACAACACAGAAGCGAACAAAAAAAAAATATTAATAAAAAAAAATCCTCCCTAAAAAGAGAAAATAAATAAAATGTTTACATCAGAACTTTTAGATTAGTTTCCCATCCACAAATTTAAAAAAATATAAAAATTTGGGGTTTGCAAGAAAATACAATTTCATGCATACATTATTACATTAGTATGCAATGCTCTCATTCATTATAAGAAATACTACTAAAAACAAGAACAACAAATAAATATCAATGTTTTGATATACCATATGTATGATACTTAGGTAAATAAGCTTGTTACCCTTTTTACTTCCTCCTATAGGGCAAGTATTAAGTAGGTCTCGCAATTCTGTCTGTTTGTACCTCGGCAGGCTTTTGGCTATTGACAAGAGGTGAAATTAAAATTTTCATTCTAACGTAATTTTAAAAAATCGCAATTTTCTCAAAAGCGATTTCAATCAAAAGTCATATGTGATGTAACATGGACGTTCTTAATAAGACTGCATGCTCAATTTTTCGAGATATAACGATACTTTTTTTATTAGCAAACTTGCATAAATTGGCAATTTTTCAAATATTCATTTTGACAATATGAAACCTGAACAATTTAGAAGTGACTGTGACGGTGGATGTATTTTGGTGTGTGCAGATATGATTGATGTGCTGGCAACACTGACTGCAACTCGGTGTTGCACTTTATAATTGGTGTTGGAGTATGATGTCTATATGTATGTAATGTATATGCTGTGTTACGATAGATTTATGGTGTTATTGGAGTTCTAGATCGCTCTTAGTGCTCCAGGTGAGTATGTGCGTATATTATATTATGCATACGTATTTTTGAAGTGTTTGTGAGGTATGAGGTATGATGAAAATGTTCGAAGTGGCACGTGTGTCGCTTTTTAGGAGAATGTGACGCAAATAGGGTGGTTATAAAATGATCGACGTGGTGCGTTTATGACACTTTAAGGTGTTTCACGTGAAATTTATTTTATTTTGTGTTTGAAGTATATGTTTAGTTGTTCAGGTGTTATGTGTTATGCTTTTTTAATTTCTAGAATGTATTTAAGCTAATTTTTTTCTTGTAAATAATAATTCTAATTTTTTTTTTGGAACTTTACATTTTTCTTAAAACATCTCGTTTCTTTTGTCCGGCGGTATGCCACTTTGCAACGAACACGACTTATTTTGACCCGCTCGTTATGTGCAGCGATGCCACTTTGCTACGACTGTAGCAAATTTCTTACATTTTTAGAGAAATTAACCCTTTTGCTACTTTGCTACACACTTTCACCAAATTTAACGATTTTGCTACGTTTTAGAATTTTTCTCGATTTAACATACTTTTTACCTTCCTTTTCCACCAATCAGCACATACATGAGCCAACTTTTTTGTTTATTATTACTAGCGGATATAGTAATAATAATCTAAAAGATCTATCGTGCTTTTTCTGGTATTAATCTTGGTCATCTCGTGTTTTGGCATCTCGTTCAAACCGGTTTGTGTTTCTAGCTATACATGGTAATTCTCTCTCATCTCTCAGAGGAGGCAGGCAGCCTGCTCGGTTGAAATATCCTCTGCTCCATAGCATCTGAATATTCCGCTGTTTTTTTAGATTTAACTTCCTGCTAACCAATCGGAATCCTTTTTACCATCCAGTTTATGACGAGTTCAATGTGGTGAAGAATTTATTTGGCGAACGAGATATATGATAAATAATCCAATGCTACTCGTAATTGGGGATATTAATGTGCGAATTGGACAACTACAACAAAACATTGAAGAATATTATAAAGTGTCGTTTGCCGCAGGTACAGAAACGAGATTTTCCCAAGATGCGACAATAAATGTGAAAGGTAGAGAATTTCTCGATTTCTGCTATAACTATAGGTTAATAGTTCTGAATGGAAGGACAAAAGGAGACACTGAAGGAAATCTTACATTTATCTCTGACGTAAGAAATTCTGTTAATGATATACAGTCACAGATAATCAAGTTACATAGATATCGCATGCAGAGTAAAAAAATATGTCACTTTTTCAGGCGAATGGGATTTACTACTACGTCCCAGTTTGATGGAACTCGTTCGAATCGTGCATAAGACATGATGTTCTTTCAAATTTGGTTGGAACAACAAATTGCTTGTTGCTTTCGAACAAAAGCGACAAAAGCTTCCTTCTCAAAATATATACATACATATTATGTATATTTACGATGTGCTTCCTCAATAAATATATACACCCAAAAACACCACAGTTTAGCGATCCAGATAAACACCAGCGACACAGTTAGTCATTCGTATATGTTCGTTTGCAAGATCGATTGAGACGTAAAACAAAATAAAGGGTCGGAGCAATACGAAATATGAAAAAAAAATTGTGTATATCGAAGCTACAACACACTGGAGGATGGTTGATATCCACGACTATACAACTTAAAATGGTTTCATACCGAATTGATGCAACAACCCTTAGGTTTGAGAATTTTATTGTCGTTGCAAAAGTGGTATTTTTTTTTTTTTTTGGTCTGCATGCGATATCTACGTAACTTTATCATCTGTGATACAGTGCTTTGCAAAAGTATAACCGCACCCTGTAAAAAACATTTTCCAGGAAACTCTAAACGGACACTGGCCCTTTATTATTTTTTTTTATTTTATGGCATCAATTAACAAGTAATTAGAGCAAAAAAAATCCCGATATTTTCTTTTGGAATTTCCAGCAATAAAAAACTGTTTTGTCTAGCTTGCAAAAGTATAACCGCATTACATTTTTCCCAATTTTTTTTATTTTGACTAATTGTTTTTACATATATTAGTATGGGATTTTATAACCCTTTTTTTCAATGAGACTAAAAATTCTATTGGGCATACTCTTAATTAGTTTTCTTACTATGGAATCCTCCAAGGAGTTCTATGCATCCAAAATTGATGCTCGTATCTCGGCAAAGTTCGCGAATTGCCGATTATGGGCATAAACTCGGCGTGTAATTATTCCCCAAGAATTTTCTATTGTATTACAATCCGGAGAACGTGCCGGCCACTTCATCAATCTGATATTTTGGACTTGAAACCATTCCAAACTTCGACGTCTGACGTGAATTGCTGCATTATCTTGTTGAAAAACATGAGGAAATCGCCGATATCGCCTTAAATATGGTACCAAGTTCTCTTCGAGTAGCTGGGTGTAGGCTGCACTATCCATTTTTGTGAAGGCAAAGGCAAGTGAAACCTTACCGCGAGCGCAGAAAGCCCCCGATGCTGTTAGACATGGAGCAGGCGCCATTTTTCTTTGGACGATTAATCCGAAACAGTCGAAACCGAAACATCTAAATCTAATTCACTCCGAATTTCAGACAATGAACGCACCGAATTGGACGTAGCCTTTATTATTCGCCTTTGATCGTGACTTGTAAGCTTCTGTGGACGGATTGGTGTGCCATATCCGGGTCTTGTAAAAAATCTCGAATGATACGGTCCGATCTTGATATTTTCTTCGCGATTGCTCTAAAGCCCAAACCATCCTCGCAAAAAGCCAGAATTTTTCCCTTTTCTACTTCCGTTAAATGCGTACCACGGGCCATTCTTATTTGTCAAAATCACAATAAAAACTGAATGGAAAAAAAGCTACACAAAACAGTTTTTTATTGCTGGAAATCCCAAAAGAAAATATCGGGATTTTGTTTTTGCTCTAATTACTTGTTAATTGATGCCATAAAATAAAAAAATAATAAAGGGCCTGTATCCGTTTAGAGTTTCATGGAAAATGTCTTTTACAGGGTGCAGTTATACTTTTGCAAAGCACTATATGTATGTGCCGTCTCACAAGAAATTCTCGATCTCATAAATAAATTCGAATTTGTATAGAAAATTTGGTCTGATCATCTCCCAATTCAACTCAGCCTTAACTCAAAGTCCGGTACAATTACTATGAAAAAGCTTAGTCTTTTACCTAAGTTTTTATGGGACCCACACCCAAAGAACGCTACGTGACGAAATTGAATGAGAACATGGAGATGTTAACACAACATAAATCTGAATTTGATTTGAAAGATTTAGAACTAATAATAAACCAGTCTGCGCCATTGCAACTAAAATCAAATAGAAAAACTAATTTTAGAAGCGAATGGTTCGATAACCAACGTGAGAAACATAGAAAAAAGTCATTTAGCGCTTTAAAGGAATTTCGACTTGAAGATAAACAAAAATACATAGATGCAAAAAATAGATATACCCGTAATGCTATATGCACAAGAAAAAAAGACGAATATTACCAGGAAATTGAAAGAAAAATTAAAAGTATGGAAGATAGTAAAGAGTGGTGGTCACTGGCGAAGAAAATTAGGCACCAACAATTTTAAACTGGGGAGGATATTGTAGCCCAAGAATTCAGGAGCTACTTCAAACCGATTTTAAACCCATCCAACACTGTTGCAGACATAATGTACGCACCAAGACTGAATGTAGATGAAGACCTAGATCGACCAATAACAGCAGCAGAAATTAAGTGCATGTTATCTAAGGTGAAACTGAACAAAGCAGCGGGTGTTGACAGAATACCTTATGAATTTTTTATCAACGCCTCGGATGAGTTCATAACAAAGTTAGCCTGAGCGTATGACCTGGCCCTAATTAGAAGTAGTGTAGATGAGACTTTTGGCGTAAGCATTGTGTTTCCTATATTTAAAATAGGAGATGATAATCAACCTTGTAACTACAGAGAAAAGATTGATTTTAACAGTGAACGTGAGTGGACGTGTTTACTCTGAGTGTCGTGGGGTGCGCACTTTTTGTATCGAAAGTCTAACTTCATAAATAGTCAGTCAATTTTTTTTTTTTTTTTTTTTTCGAAATGCACCGTTTAGTTTGCAATTAAAAAAATCGAGCGCAGCTGTGATCTTAAAATTTCCTGCGCGGACTGCAATTCGTATTTTCATTGCTCGTGTGTGAATCTTAATGCAGCTGATTTGGAGTATATGAGCTCTAAAGGAAATCATTTCAGCAACCAACTATAACTGTTTTACCGGCGACGACAGCACAATCAAACTCTTTACCTGAGCAACAACCTGCAGCAAGTAAGAAGACTGGTGCAGCAGCGTCGAAACAGCGACCAAAGCGTAATATTCAAATAATCTCTGCGCTACGGAGCGAACATGTATCACCAGCAGATGAACAACAAGCGGTGTCGAAAACAGATGATCGGCCACAACAATCGGATGCTTCAATAACCATTCAAATGCTCTATGAGGAAATCTTATGCATAAAAAAAATGAACTGCGACTTTCTCAGCACCATCAACCAGCTAAAAGAAGAAAATAAAGCTCTAAAAATGAAGGTCACCTCTTTGGAAAGCAAACTTAATTGGAGGGAGCAGAAGATAGTAGAGAAAGTGATAGAAATTGTTGGTGTACCTGGCGTTAACAACGAAAACGCAGGAGAGTATGCTCAAACAATTTTTAGTAACGCATTGGATGTCTCTGTATCAGCAAATGAAATACAGCAATGCTACGTCAAACGTGTCTCAACAAAGAATTCAACTGGCCCCGCCTCTACCAACAACAAAAGGCGCAGCGACATACTATGTGTTCATCTCTCTTGCCAAGATGTGAAGAAAAAGATTATGAGGAGCAAGAGGACTGCAGCAAAGAAGTTAAATTCGTCGTTATTTGACACTGGGAGATAGGGTAGTATATTTATAAATGAGTGTTTTACTAGTTACACTAGAGCTTTATTTATGGAAGCCAAAAAATATAAAGCCGAAAAACATTATAAATATCGTTGGTTCCAAAATTCGCAAATTTTGATTAGGAAGATAGATAAGGGTAGGGTTGTTGCAATAAGATCGTTCGTTGATTTGGAGACACTGGAAGACTGATTGTCTTTCGTTTGTTTTTCTTTTTCTTTTTTAATTAATTTCCTTTTTTCCAAATCATTCTATGTTTGATTTGGACGAAAACCTCGATCTTTTAAGCAACAACCCAGCCATTACTACCTTACGAAGCAACAATGATAACATTTTTTTATTGTAATACTAATGAGGGCAACTTTTTTGTTCTACATCAAAATATTCGCAGTTTGCGGCAAAACTTTGATTTACTAGTGTGCAACCTAGAAACACTCGTGTTCTTACCAGACCTGATTTTTGTTACCGAAATATGGATTTTTTTCATTTGAAAACGACAACTACGCTATTCCTGGCTATACATTTCATTCCAACACGAATGAATCGTATTCCGCAGGCGGAGTCGGAGTTTTTGTGCGTGATTTGTTAGATTTTGAAGTATATTGTTACAAGTGGTTGAGTGCAGACGTAATCAAAATTTCTTGCAATATATGCGATGAAAATTTAAATTTTGTTTGTATATATAGATTACAATCTTATAACGTTCAATCGTTCCTGAATGAATTTTCAATCTTTTTGAGCAGTGAAAAAGGGGCGAATCTTGTTATCCTAGGCGACTTCAACATCAATATTTTAAACTCGAACAGTGTATCAGATTCATACCTAGGTCTAATTGCTGAACATGGACTTACCTCCTTTATAAATGAAATCACGAGACCAATCTCAGGTTCATGTTTAGATCACGTTTTTTGTCGTTTCGTGAAAATACCCTTACCTCAATGTTTTGGTATTAACTTTGATTTTCATATCACTGATCACTGCATGACTGGCATCTTGTTAAAAAATCTGAGAAATGCAAAGCGGGCAATTCCCACTCATACCCCCACCATGACTAAGATTAGATTTGATCTTTTAAACAGTAGGCTTTGCGTAGAAAATTGGGAGGAAGTCTACGCCGAAGGCAATGTTTCTAAGGCTTATGACATTTTTCAACAAATCCTACAAAACTATGTTGAATCATCTAGCCACAATGTGGTGCGAAAAAAATCAGAATTTAAATTAAAACCCTGGATAAACCATACCATCCTTAAAAAAATTAAACTCAAAAATCATCTACGCAAAAAATGTTTTAAACATCCTCTTAATTCAATATTGTTAAGCCGTTTCAAAAAAATGTGTAAAAATGTTAACAAGGAAATTAGGATGCACCGTGATAGGTACTATTATTCCAAAGTATAAAGTGCCAAAGGCAACCCTAGAAATGAATGGAAAGTGGTAAATAGTATCATCGACCGTAACTGTGATAATATTCCTAGCACTATTGTTCTTAGTAATCAAGGTACTGATATTATAGATCCTACATCTATAGCCAATGAATTTAATTACTTCTTTGGCTCAGTAGGACAATTGTCAATAAGAGAATGCCCCGCATATTGTATTCGTTGCACTGAACCTAGTTTAGTGGAAAGCACATCAAGTTGCGGAAGTTTCTTTTTTGAACAGATTACTGGGCTTGAACTTTTACGCATTATTAACTCTCTGAACAACTCGTACTCCTGTGGTGAAGATGGGCTCTCTAATATCACCCTCAAGTGCATCGCTCCGAACTTAGTAGACATTTTGGCTCACCTTTTTAACCTAAGTATTTTAACTGGAATTTTCCCAGACAAATTAAAGTGTGCTAACGTGAAACCTCTTTTTAAAAAAGGTAATAGAAAGGAGAAAAACAACTATAGGCCAATTTCTCTATTGTCTACGATTTCTAAAATTTTTGAAAGAGCTGTTAAGAGTAGAATGTTAGATCACCTCAAGAGGATACATTTTACATTTAGTGGTGTGCAGTATGGGTTTAGGGAGGGTCTCTCTACAGAAGATGCACTTCTAGAGTTCAGCTCGTTGATAAACAAGGGACTGGATGATAAAAAATGTTGCGCTGGTCTTTTCGTAGACATAACAAAAGCGTTTGATATGGTTGAGCACGACATTCTTCTGAACAAAGTATATAATGCAGGTTTTCACGGTTTTATGTTTAATTGGTTTGTGTCTTATTTAAAGGACAGAATACAAAAAGTAAAAATTGGTGACTCCTTTAGTAACCCGATGGTAATAAACCTAGGTGTACCGCAAGGTTCTGTCCTTGGCCCCGTTTTGTTTTTAATTTATATTAACTCGTTATTTAGTCAACCATTTATTAGAAAAGTAACTGCTTTCGCAGATGACCTTGGCATTGCATATGGTTCAACAAACCCTTTGGATCTCATTGCGGATATAAACTTTGATGTTGACTTACTAAGAATCTGGTTTGCGAAACACAAATTAGTTGTTAGTAATAAAACAAAACTCATGTTTTTCAGCCTAAGTATGAAGAAGTCTTTAGATTTTCCAATTTACTTTCATGCACAGGATTGTGCTCGCAACAGTTTGCTCAACTGTATATGGAGTGGAGAAAATTTTAAGGCAACATACAATGAAGATGAAACTTGTAACGTTAAGTGTTTCAAAATCGAAATAGTTCAGCAATTCAAATATCTAGGTATTCTAATTGGCCAAAATATGAGCTGGTCTGAACACATTCTTTCGTTGAAACAATATTTTCGTTCGGTCATCCGTAGTTTTTATCGCCTTAATAAAATTTGTGACTATAGGATCTTAAGAATGGTCTACTTTGGTCCGTTCCACTCTAAGTTACAATATGGAATAACCTGTTGGGGGGGCGCCTACCAAACGAAAATTCAGCCACTTGTTGTTTTGCAAAAGTGTGCTATTAGGAAAGTGTGTACTGCTAACCGTTTTGCCCACTCTATGGTGTTATTTAAAAAATTGAAAATTCTGCCAGTTAGACATCTATACTACTACAAAGTATCGAAAATTTTCTTTATGAGAGGTGGCTACATGCAAAGCCCAATCTCTGACGAACATAATTTGCGTAGCAACTCAGGCTACGTTGTCAGCATTCCCACTTTTCGCACCTCTCACTATAGAAGCTTTTACTCTTTTGTGTCCTGCAAACTTTTTAATAGACTTCCGACGGATTGTTAAGAATACTGTCCGAATTTTTAAACGAAGTTAAAACACGGCTTTTTGATTTTGATCATGAACAAATTGAAGTTTTGCTACCCTATATTGTGTAACATTAGTATGTATAATATATAACTTAAAAAAAAAAATTGTATATTTTGCTCATTCACCCCACATTATTTCCACATTATATTTAAATTTGCTATTTTACATTGAAGTTTTCCTGTTAAGAAGTTGTTTTGTTATGAATATATTGTTAATGAAGTGGCATTTATCACTATTTAAACTAGTTAAATAAAAATGTCACTAGCTGTTCTTTATATATTGGGTTTATAACTTAATTCGTGCGGTTTTTTGTCAAAAATTTCAACGTTTTTTTAAGAAAAACATGTACAATAGTATTATTCAAAGTATTGCCCATCTGAAGCTATGACTTTTTCCCATCTTTCTGGCAATTTGTGGATCCCATCCCAAAAGAACTGCGCCGGCTTGGCAGCCAAGAATGAATCAAGCCAATTTTTGATATTCTGCTCTGATGTAAACCGTATTTCAGTGAGGGCGTTCTGCATCGACCGGAACAAATGGTAGTCAGAAGGGGCAAGGTCTGTGCTATAAGGCGGGTGGGGTAAAACTTCCCATCCACTGTTTTCCAAATAGTTCTTAACCGGAATAGCAACGTGGGGCCGAGCGTTGTCATGATGGAAAATTATTGCCTCGTGTCTGGTCGCATATTCCGGGCGTTTTTCGGCTACTGCTCTCTTCAAACGGATTAATTATGTTCGGTAGCGTTGTCCATTGATGGTTTCACCCAGTTTTAGCAGCTCATAATACAGCACACCCTTCTGATCCAACCAAATACAGAGCATTACCTTCGCGCCATGGATATTCGGCTTTGCCGTTGATTTGGCTGGTTGGCCGGGTTTCGCATATGATTTTTTGCGCTTGGGGTTGTCGTAATGGATCCATTTTTCATCACCAGTAACAATCCGATGCAAAAATGACTTCCTTTTGTGGCGTTCCAGCAGCATTTCGGACATGCAAAACCGCCTTTCGACGTCTCTCGGCTTGAGTTCACCTGGAACCCAATTTTCTTGCTTTTGAATATATCCAGCTGCTTTTAAACGTTTTGAAATGGCTACTTGAGTGACACCCAAAGATTCTGCGAGCTCTTCTTGTGTTTGGCAACAATCTTCATAGAGTAATGCTTCCAGTTCTTCATCTTCAAACTTTTTTGGCTGCCCAGGACGTTCATCGTCTTCCAAGCCAAAATCACCACTTTTAAATCGTGCAAACCACTTTTGGCACGTTCGCTCAGCTAGCGCATGTTCACCATAAACTTCCACCAAAATACGATGACTTTCGGCAGCAGTCTTCTTCATATTAAAGTAATGAAGAAGAACTCCCCGCAAAAACACTTTTTCAGGCACAAAGTTCGACATATTTGAGTGAAAAAAAATTATTGTTGTTTACCCTTCAAATGAATGACATATACTGAAATGACGTACAATTACAGTAGCTTTCCAACGCATGTTCCAATGGAATAATAACAATGGAATAATACAAGTTACGCCATCTCTTAGCAAACCGCACGTTAATTAAGTTATTGACCCAATAATATTGTTATGGAAACCTAAGTAAACCCAATTGTGAAAATATGTTAAAAAATATATACACGAATAATGAACAAAAAAAAAAAAAAGGCATATATATAAAAGGCATCATATGGGTTGAAAAGCATAGGAAACTTAACGAATACCAATCTGGATTTCGCAAACAGTACTCGACAACAGATAACATCTACAACCTAATGGCAATAATCTAATTAAAATTGGTAGAAAACGAAAAAGTGTACGCGTTTTAGTAGATTTTAAGGCAGCATGCGACAAAGTGCCAAGAAAGCTCCTAATGTACAAACTTCTCGAAATGGGAGTGTTTTCAAAAATAATGGATTTTTGTACAAAGTGTATATAAAAACACAAACTCAATAGTGTGGATTGGATGCGAACTCTCAGATTCTGTTGAAACACATACCGGTGTGAAACAAGGATGCCTGCTATCACCATTACTTTTTGCGATGTATCTAAATGATTTGCATGAACATCTGGGGGAGGACCGTATTTAGGTTCGCTAAATATAAGGCTGCTGTTATATGCCGATGATATTGTGATTTTTGCCGATGAAACTTTGCAAAGGATGATAAATAAATTAGATACACATTGCGATACCTGGGGTATGGAAGTTAATATGAACAATAGCGAAATAATGGTTTTCAGAAGAGGCGTGAGACTAGGAAGGCAAGAAAAGAGGAGAACCAGTGAAAATTGTTGGTGAGTATAAGTACTTAGAAGTAATACTAACACCAGTAATGTCTTTCTCAAAGCATATTAATAGCAGAAACTCTGCAGCTAAAGCTAGCATAAATGCTACATGGAAAGACTTCTTTAAAAAAAAAAAAAAAAAGAGGTCACCCTTAGATCGAAATGGAAACTGTTTCTAGCTGCCTGCAGAGCAGTACAAACATATGCAGCGCAAGTATGGGGATATTCTTGGTTCGAGGAGGTAGATAAACTGCAACGATATTTTATAAAACGCATATTATAACTGCCTGAGTTTAATCCAAACTATGTGATAGTGATAGAAACTGGAGCGGAAGAAGGCCATATTTACACCTTGAATCTACATATGCGTTATATTACAAAGACGCTTTTCGAATATGATGTAGAAAGGCTGCCACATAAACTATCGAAGATGATAAAGACCACAAAGCTATTTTGGTTCAAAGAGCTTCAAAGGTTGGGGTCAGACCTTGGCCTAAACTGCGATAATGAAGATCTTACCCAAACAGAGTGGCACAGTAAATGCATAGCACTAAGTGAAAATCTGAAGCAGAATATATACCACCAGCATGTATCAAACGTCAAAGATAGACAAACGCGAAACTAAGAAAAAAAAATCGATTTTAGTAAAGGCAACGCATATTGCTACGACAATAACTTGCAAATCAAGATCAGTTGGATTATTAAAATGCGAGCGGATCTTATTCAGCTAAATGGGAATAGCTTTAAAATTGGAGGTACAAAATTGTGTACGCTCTGCAATTTAAAGGAAGAGGAAACAATCCAGCATTTTATTGGTAGATGAGTTGTGCTTAGGGAGTTTAGATACAAATACTTATCTAATAATACGCTTTCAGAAGAGGAAATAATTAATACTTTAAATGGATGCATAGATGAAAATTTGAAAAATGTTGTTTATTATATAAATTCCGCTTTAAATTATAGAAAGCTAATAACAGATGAATTTGATTAAATTACACAAGAATGAATTAACAGGCTTCTCTACCGTCAGACGGTTCAATCCGTAACATATATTTTTGGAGCAAAAGTACTTTTTGTAAAATATTATTTGAAAATAAAGAACTTTATTATTATTATTATTATTATTATTATTATTGATTTTACCGAGGATTTGAGTTTCTTCAGTCATTATATACTTCAACTCCGCAATCCCTTCTTAACTCCGTGGCTAACATTCTGGTGCTGATATGAGGATTTTCCTTATTATTTTTTTTTCATCCCTCCATGTTAGCTTTTTTAGTCTACCTGCTGACTGCTTCAGGTCTAGTCTACATTCTTTATCAGCACGGTTTATGATGTTGTAAACAGTTCACAATTTGATAGAAAACATTTCAACCAATTCTTTAGTGGATTATAATAATAATTATAATACACTAAGTGTGTCAAATTGTCACTTAGTCGTTTCCCTGGCATATTTAATATGGCTTTTTTGAACCATATTATGCCGATTTAAATGGTTAATGACTAAATAACTACAACACAACTCTAGAATGCAATGAAATTACAGCTAATTCGTGTGTTCTTCTTTCTTTTTTTTATTATTCGTGTGATTTTCTTAATTATATAACCTTTGCAAAGTGTTGCAGCGAAGACTCTTTTGTCAACTTGCAATGAAAACGATTTAGTTTCCTTTGTGCACAGTTACAAAACCTTTATTTAGCAAAATTTTACATAATATTGTATATTAAATATATACAATATTATAATGTTATAAGATATTAACTTACGTAGTCTCCTGACTATTTGGGCGATAATTATGGCGTACTTGGCGCCTCGTGACAATCTACCAGAGAAATGAGGGTTAAAAGCCAGGAAGCGACATCAAACGAAAATAGAGTTTGACGGGTCGGTTGGTAGAGGCTCCATCTATTTGTCATTAGCGGTAAACTACTATATTTAGGGTCCGTAGACACTTTCCGCAACACTCCCTCTCGGTAGCTTTGCCCCTGGGCTCGCCCCCTTTGGAGCTGCGACGTCAAGGACCGCCAATTTAACCACGGGTCTTTCGTAGATACCGCTTTGTGTCTGTACGAAAGCACTTCGTATTTGGTCATCCTTTGATATTTTTACCTCGTCCCTTGTCCAGCAGTTTCTAGGACTATTGGGGTCGACGACCAGAACGATGTCGCCAACTTCAACGGGTTTCACGGGTGTGAACCATTTCGCGCGTCTAGTAAGCGTGGGCAGGTATTCTGCCACCCAGCTCTTCCAGAAGCGGTCCGCAAACTGCTGCGAGACAAGGCAATTCTTCCTTAGCACTCTGACTTCGTCGTTAAATTCTGCCATAGGTTTAGATCCACTAGCCGAGCCCAACAGGAAATGGTTGGGCGTTAGAGCCTCCTGGTTTTCAACGTCGATTGGAATATACGTCAAAGGTCGCGAGTTCAGAATATTTTCCGCTTCTATTAGCATACTTCGCAGTAGTTCATCATTCGGGGTTCGAATCGGTTTTATGGCGTAGAGAACGGTTTTTCTAGAACGTACCAATCGCTCCCAGCTGCCACCCAATGCGGTGAGGCATGTGGTATAAATTTCCATTTTGTAGCGGTGGTAGTGAGAGCTTCTGCTAATCTGTCCTTTTGGATCTTTTCGTATGCCTCTTTTAGCTCCCGCTCCGCACCGTGAAAGTTGGTTCCATTGTCGCAATGAAACTCGATAAGGGTCCCACGTCTTGCCATAAAGTTGCGAAGGCAGAGAATACAGGAGTCTGCTGTCAAAGTATAGGCGACTTCCATGTGGACTGCTCTCGTGGTAAGACAGGTTAGGAGAACTCCCCATCTTTTCTCACCTCTTCGCCCCCACAGTCACCGTCATTGGACCAAAGTAGTTGACTTCCACATAGGAGAATGGTCGACAGAATGAGGCTAATCGTGCTGGAGGAAGTTGAACCATGATTGGTGGACGCGGTTGAGCCTTGGCATTTCTGCATTCTTGACAGGATTTCTTTTCTGCTTTGAGGGCAGATCTCATACGACTGATATAGAATTTCTGCCGAAGCTCGTTTATTACCGTTTCATCGTTCCGGTGTTTCCTTGATGATGTGTGATGTAATCGGATGCACTCTTGGGAGAATAATGGGTAGTTTGAGGTCCTCGCTGACTTCGGTCGCGTGGCAGATTCTTCCATTGGCTCGGACAATGCCATTTTTGTCAAGAAATGGGCACAATTTAAAGAGGGAGCTGCTTTTTTCGACGTGACTTTTGGACATTCTTCCGGAGAGGAGTTCAAGAAGGCTGGACCAGTAAACAATCGGCTCGTTGTGTAAAGTTCCGGGGGCCTTTGCCATTTTGTTGCTTCATATGCGACACACTTCGCTTGCAATACACTTCGCGAATCGGGCACCTAGGAGAGCTGCCTGCAATTCCAAATGGGGAATTGACTGCGACTTAAGAGGCGCAACTCCCCTACCTGACTCCCAACCTCGTCGTGGTGATGACTCTCGGGGATTTCCCCCAGAGGAGTCCTGAAACTAAAGGGTAGTCATACTAACCCACCATTTTCCCATTCATTCTTCCCTCCCCCTCCAATTATTCCCCCGGGCTGGATTAAGGTGTTATACGACCCGTGCCGAGAATCAACCTGGCTGAGAGCCCGCCCAAATAGCTCAATCGCGAACGGAGTATTCGTAGGTCAGGCACCCTCCGAATTAACCCTGCCTTATCTGCATACAGGGGATGAGTGCAGATGGATAGTTCTTCCCCCTTATTCGTGGGACTCAAACATGAATAACAACAACAACAAAAACACAACAAAACAAACCCTAACGGATGAGAACGAAAACCGTCTCCTAAATCCCTCTGACTCTTGTGCAGAAAGCAATGCTACGATTGACGCTGGTATCGGAAACCTGTTTCTCGATGACAGTGACAGATGTTCCGTTGCTAGCACGGCACTCTCAGGATTGTCAGCCAGCTCAAGACGCAGGGGGATTGCAAACTGTAAACTGACGATTAGGAGACCGGGCACAAAGACATGGAACGAACTAAATGACAAAAACAAACAAAGGCTACTCAACGCACATGCATACCTGAAGGAGATGCTCGGACGAGATTACAAGCCGGTGGCTTGCCCTCCGGTTAACGCAGTTCCCGCGGTATGAAGAAGCGAGGAAGGGCCACCGACCTCTTTGATCGGTGAAAGCTGGTTAGAGAGGAAATCGATATCATCGAATAATCCACAACACAACTCTAGAATGCAATGAAATTACAGCTAATTCGTGTGTTCTTCTTTCTTTTTTTTATTATTCGTGTGATTTTCTTAATTATATAACCTTTGCAAAGTGTTGCAGCGAAGACTCTTTTGTCAACTTGCAATGAAAACGATTTAGTTTCCTTTGTGCACAGTTACAAAACCTTTATTTAGCAAAATTTTACATAATATTGTATATTAAATATATACAATATTATAATGTTATAAGATATTAACTTACGTAGTCTCCTGACTATTTGGGCGATAATTATGGCGTACTTGGCGCCTCGTGACAATCTACCAGAGAAATGAGGGTTAAAAGCCAGGAAGCGACATCAAACGAAAATAGAGTTTGACGGGTCGGTTGGTAGAGGCTCCATCTATTTGTCATTAGCGGTAAACTACTATATTTAGGGTCCGTAGACACTTTCCGCAACACTCCCTCTCGGTAGCTTTGCCCCTGGGCTCGCCCCCTTTGGAGCTGCGACGTCAAGGACCGCCAATTTAACCACGGGTCTTTCGTAGATACCGCTTTGTGTCTGTACGAAAGCACTTCGTATTTGGTCATCCTTTGATATTTTTACCTCGTCCCTTGTCCAGCAGTTTCTAGGACTATTGGGGTCGACGACCAGAACGATGTCGCCAACTTCAACGGGTTTCACGGGTGTGAACCATTTCGCGCGTCTAGTAAGCGTGGGCAGGTATTCTGCCACCCAGCTCTTCCAGAAGCGGTCCGCAAACTGCTGCGAGACAAGGCAATTCTTCCTTAGCACTCTGACTTCGTCGTTAAATTCTGCCATAGGTTTAGATCCACTAGCCGAGCCCAACAGGAAATGGTTGGGCGTTAGAGCCTCCTGGTTTTCAACGTCGATTGGAATATACGTCAAAGGTCGCGAGTTCAGAATATTTTCCGCTTCTATTAGCATACTTCGCAGTAGTTCATCATTCGGGGTTCGAATCGGTTTTATGGCGTAGAGAACGGTTTTTCTAGAACGTACCAATCGCTCCCAGCTGCCACCCAATGCGGTGAGGCATGTGGTATAAATTTCCATTTTGTAGCGGTGGTAGTGAGAGCTTCTGCTAATCTGTCCTTTTGGATCTTTTCGTATGCCTCTTTTAGCTCCCGCTCCGCACCGTGAAAGTTGGTTCCATTGTCGCAATGAAACTCGATAAGGGTCCCACGTCTTGCCATAAAGTTGCGAAGGCAGAGAATACAGGAGTCTGCTGTCAAAGTATAGGCGACTTCCATGTGGACTGCTCTCGTGGTAAGACAGGTTAGGAGAACTCCCCATCTTTTCTCACCTCTTCGCCCCCACAGTCACCGTCATTGGACCAAAGTAGTTGACTTCCACATAGGAGAATGGTCGACAGAATGAGGCTAATCGTGCTGGAGGAAGTTGAACCATGATTGGTGGACGCGGTTGAGCCTTGGCATTTCTGCATTCTTGACAGGATTTCTTTTCTGCTTTAAGGGCAGATCTCATACGACTGATATAGAATTTCTGCCGAAGCTCGTTTATTACCGTTTCATCGTTCCGGTGTTTCCTTGATGATGTGTGATGTAATCGGATGCACTCTTGGGAGAATAATGGGTAGTTTGAGGTCCTCGCTGACTTCGGTCGCGTTGCAGATTCTTCCATTGGCTCGGACAATGCCATTTTTGTCAAGAAATGGGCACAATTTAAAGAGGGAGCTGCTTTTTTCGACGTGACTTTTGGACATTCTTCCGGAGAGGAGTTCAAGAAGGCTGGACCAGTAAACAATCGGCTCGTTGTGTAAAGTTCCGGGGGCCTTTGCCATTTTGTTGCTTCATATGCGACACACTTCGCTTGCAATACACTTCGCGAATCGGGCACCTAGGAGAGCTGCCTGCAATTCCAAATGGGGAATTGACTGCGACTTAAGAGGCGCAACTCCCCTACCTGACTCCCAACCTCGTCGTGGTGATGACTCTCGGGGATTTCCCCCAGAGGAGTCCTGAAACTAAAGGGTAGTCATACTAACCCACCATTTTCCCATTCATTCTTCCCTCCCCCTCCAATTATTCCCCCGGGCTGGATTAAGGTGTTATACGACCCGTGCCGAGAATCAACCTGGCTGAGAGCCCGCCCAAATAGCTCAATCGCGAACGGAGTATTCGTAGGTCAGGCACCCTCCGAATTAACCCTGCCTTATCTGCATACAGGGGATGAGTGCAGATGGATAGTTCTTCCCCCTTATTCGTGGGACTCAAACATGAATAACAACAACAACAAAAACACAACAAAACAAACCCTAACGGATGAGAACGAAAACCGTCTCCTAAATCCCTCTGACTCTTGTGCAGAAAGCAATGCTACGATTGACGCTGGTATCGGAAACCTGTTTCTCGATGACAGTGACAGATGTTCCGTTGCTAGCACGGCACTCTCAGGATTGTCAGCCAGCTCAAGACGCAGGGGGATTGCAAACTGTAAACTGACGATTAGGAGACCGGGCACAAAGACATGGAACGAACTAAATGACAAAAACAAACAAAGGCTACTCAACGCACATGCATACCTGAAGGAGATGCTCGGACGAGATTACAAGCCGGTGGCTTGCCCTCCGGTTAACGCAGTTCCCGCGGTATGAAGAAGCGAGGAAGGGCCACCGACCTCTTTGATCGGTGAAAGCTGGTTAGAGAGGAAATCGATATCATCGAATAATCCAGAACAGGACAAGACTGGGGCAGAAGGTCTGTCTAATCCAGCCGAGAGTATACCAAATCCATCACCCAGACGTTGCATCAAGCCTTCAGCTTATACGGGTCTGGTGAAGAATGAAGTATCTCTGGGAGCCAAGAAAGGGGATTCATCATCCTCGAGCATCTTAAGCTATAGCTCATCATGTGAGAGGGTGATGGGGAATTCACCTCAGGCAGGAAAAGACAGACCACAAGCCCCAAAAACGAGACGGACGCAACTAGGAGCCAAAGGACAACTGAAGTCAACGAAGAAACTACTAAACTCGACCAGACACTGCAACAAGTCTTTAACTTGTACAGGTCTGACGGAAAGTGAAGTAGTTTCCCAGGTAGCTGGAAAGAAGAATACAAAATAAAAAAACACAAATAGGACTACGACGAAGGCCTGGACAGTATCAAGAAGACTGTCCGTAGCAAGGAAGGATGGTGATACGCTCTCCACCTTTGCCGCGGATAGACTTAAGATTATCCGGACCAACCTGCAGCTGGACCCTCAATCCAACTCCGACCCGGTTAAGGGATGCTCAAAAAGATACCGACATACGGACAATACGCCGTCTCCTCAAACAAGAAGGGCAGTGAAGAGAGCTAAAACCTCCTTAGTCGTTGTAAATGGCTGTCAGGTTGCGATAGTAGACTTCGGTAACCCAGACCGCAAGCTGACTAATGATCAGTGGAGACTTTTAGAGATAAGAATTATCGATGGTGTGAATGATGCTATCCTGAAATGCGCAGGTTCAATCCCACATTTCGGACAGTTAACCACCGTAAGGGGATTCAAAGTGATGACACCTTCAGCATCTCAAAACGGAAATGCTTAGCCGTAACTGGGAAGTTTTAGAGACGGTGAATATACGGAGGAAGGAACGGAGGTTGTGTTGCTGCTCAACCACCGCTCAATGCCATTACTGCGAACCATAAATTATAAGGTCCGTATCGGTATAACCCCATGCAAAATTAGGGCGATCGTAGGGACAGCTGGCACTAAGGAAAAAAGAGGTAGGTGGTGTTAAAAATTTAAATGATTAAGATTGTGCAAATAAATCTTCACCACAGTAAAGCTGCCAGCGCAAACCTCGTCTACCTCTTGGGAGTTAGACACATAGACATCACCCTTATACAAGAACCCTGGGTATCAGGAGGCAAAATTATGGGTCTACATGCCAAAGATCTGGTATTATATAAAACGACAGAGGTAAACTCGAATAAAAAATATAGAACATGTATTGTAGCTAGAAAACAAATAAAACTTTGCTTTCTATCTGCATATAGCGATTTTGACAATACAGTGGTTGAAAGGAAAGGCTTTCCTCCACTGATTGTCTCATCTGTGTACATGCCATTTAATGCGACAGAGGGACCACCCCCTGAACTTACTGCATCACTCGTCAGAAAAATAGAGCAGGAATGGGGATATACTGATGGGATGCGACGCGAACTCCCATCACTTCCAATGGGGCAGTAAAGACATCAACAAACGAGGTGAGTTGATTTTCGAATTTTTAATCGAACATAACCTGTTAGTAGGTAACAAAGGTAATGAACCAACATTTTGCATTATATGTTGTGAAAATGCTCGAAGTATCCTTTTACAACCATGTAATCACTTCAAACTGTGTTTGAACTGTTATACAGGATTGTCAGACAAATATTTAAAGGTTAATAACCCAATTTTTTGTCCAATTTGCAGACAAATTGTTCAAAGTACCACCAAAGATTGTTAAACTCTCATATTCTAAGCATTTATTTCTTAAACGTTGTTCTGTCATAAGTGATTAACATAGGTTACCGTATAGGTAACTCAAAATTAATTAACTAAAACTTTATCAAATAAAATAAAAATGTTGAATGTGTTTGAAATATGTGTGACTCCATTCAACGATACATTTTCAGGGGTGCAAATCTGAAAACAGTTAGGAATCTTTATCTAAATATCTTTATAAATTAAAAGCGAAATAAGGGCGACTCGGCTTTATTTCACGGCACCGTACTTTTGCTCTACTTTAAAGATAGAAATAATAATAATAAAATTGAAAATTTAAATTGTTATTTAAAAACATGTGTATATTATTTTTATCTATTTTCTTTTCTTTTTTTATATTGTTTATTTTTTTTTTTTTTTGTTATTTTAAACATGTGTATGTTATTTAAAAACATGTGTATATTATTTTTATCTATTTTCTTTTCTTTTTTTTTATATTGTTTATTTTTTTTTTACCAAATCTACCAAGATTGTACTAAGTATAAACTAAAAAACACCTTGTTTTACTATGCTTATGTTGCGAATAAAATAAATCTAAATCCAAATCTATTATAAATTACAAATAGCTTCATCATTAACAAATTAATTGAAACTAATAAATACAAAGACCACCTCATACTTGCACCACTTTGGCCGTCAATCTAGTTATTGATCTCCAGGCTACTTGAAGGATCTCCCAAAGTTTGTCTTTCGATATTGGATACTGTGTTCGAACGCCTCTGTGAAGTTGTAAAGCAGCACTTTTGGGTTGAGGTCGGGTGATTATTGGGCAGGCTATTTAATATTTTTCAGTGTTTCTTTTTGTTTTTTCGAATCATTATCTTGTATTAATGTGAATCCAGGGTATATTAATCGCAAACCGGATGGCAAGGTGTGTTCTTCTATTTGTCAGTACTTCTCCTTATTCGTGATTCCATCGATATGAATGAGGTCTCCAACACCGGCGGAAGATAAACATCCTAGACCATTATTGAACCACTTGATTGTTGGGATCACACACCCGGGGAACATATTTTCTTCAGCAGACCGCCGAACGTAAACTCTATTTCTTTTATTTATTAATTTTTTTTTTTTTTTTCAAATTTGAACTCATCCATCGATAAGACTTTCAACCAGTGGGTTGATGTCCAATCCTGGTACTCTTTTTCTCAATCTAGCTGCTTAACTTTGTTTTGAGGTCGTAGCAAAGATTTTCGTACTGCTACTGGACCGTGAAGGCTTGTGGAGGGTGAAATATGCTTTGGGTGCGAACGGTTGAACTCTGCACAGACTTCTGCAGCTGTAGGACGTCGTCCATCTTGCTTATTAATTTTATAGCCCGGCCTTCCGCTTCTCTTCCGGGCCTTAAGAGTTGATGATTCGTAAAGCGACGTATGGTATCGTGCAGTGTCGACTTCGATATTTTAAGCTTATCTGCAATAGCATGCATTGTATAAATTCTTTATGCCAAAAAGTTCAGCTTCACTTTTGTCCTTGTTTCTTCCCATTTAAGGTTTTTGACTCTTAATTGGTTAACTTTATTGAAGTTTCAAGACTAACTGGCGCCGGAAGAATACGTAACCTACTTCGTTAGAAAAGAAACCTAGTTTTCCCAAAAAAATACCTGAATTGTTTTTTTTTTTTTTTTTTTAATTTTGTAACAAAAACTAAATTATTTTGATTTTATGGTGGATTTTGTAATGACATTTGCAGTTTTGTTTTATTACCACCTACATCGGTTTATGCCTCAATTAAGCTCCTTTACCTGTTTTGAGATGAAATAATGTCTATTATCGCCCCTACCAGGATTTGAAAGAATTTTGTTCATTCGCTACAGCTAGGAAATGTATAATTGTGAACAAAAAAAGGTTTATCCGGAAACTTATGGACGGCAGTGTACCTACGAAATAAATTTTACTTGAATTTAAACTGTTTACACCAGACAATTGAAACAGAAAATTAAGGAGCACTTATAATACATATATACAAATCTGAATATATATGGATTCACACGTCGCTTGCCCCAAATACCATAAACACAATTTTAAAACTTTTTCGTTGATTCAAAAGAAAAAATGTTCAATGCGTTTTTTCGAAAACTTAACCGTTTACGAGATATCGAAGAAAGAAGGACTCAGACAGCAAATAAATGTAAAAAGTAGCGGATATTTTGCTTAATATATTTTAACAATCTTCGTGATAGTGAATGTGATGCGCTGGAGGAAGCATGGAAGAGAGGATTAAAGAATTTGCTCGCAAAATAACAGCTCAACAGTTGCAAAAGGTTCATATAAACTATCCCCGAAGATAATTTCGTAAATGCAGTAAAAATGCAGTCGGAATCCTTTTTCTTCCGTTTCTCTTAAAAAGCAGAGATTTCGAAAAAATTCAGTATTACAAAAACTTTATGGTTTTTTGTAGTTCTACACACTGGTTATTTCCATAGAAAAAGCTTAAGTTCAACTCGCAGACTATGGACATTCAAGGTTGCCATCCAACTTGACCTTAAACAATTAATAAAAATTTAAAAACTAGACGGCAAATGAGGCATAAAAAGGTATTTATTATAAAAAGTGTTTTTCAGAATTACACTAGCATTATACAGCCGTAAACATTTTGAAGTTTTCTGGCAACAATATTCCTTCAGGAGAGTCTTGAACGAGCTGAAGGACATCTCCACATGGGCAGAGACGATTGGAACCCAGTTAAAAGACGTTACACAATATTTGAAGGAAATTTTGAGTTTTCAGCGCCATTTACTACATTGTTTATTTCTTTGATGGTCTTGAGGCATTGAACAATTTCGACACATCTTCAGCAACTGGTCCTTTCACTTTTTGTAATTTCTCTCGATCTCATTCAAAATCTTTAAAATATTTTCAATCAGGCTTAAAATTACGAATTACATTAAGAAAAAATAGTTCAAATTAAAACACAACACTTGAAATCACCAAAATTGGTTTGCCAAAAATGGGCAGCCATGTGCCCCAGTGACTCAACACCTGTTTAAATTAAAAATATTTACTTGAAATCAAATTAAAATATTAATTCTATGTATTCAAACCAACAGGTGGAGGTGGTACCCGTAGTAGCAGTTCAGATTCCTTCTCCTTGATAAAAAAAAATCAGGACGTGCTTTAAAGAAAAACAATACGGTAGCATAAGCAATAAATAGCAACAATTTTCGCGCTTAGGTCCATTCGAGAGCTCCTACAAAACGCTTTGAATAAGCTATCTAGATGGACAGCTCGTTGTGGCCTAGGAGTGAGTCCCCACAAAACCGAAGTAGTCCTCTTCTCAAGGAAATACAAAATCCCTCCTATCGAGAGTGACATGGTTATCAAACTTAAGAAAATGGCTCAATCTTTCAACGGTAGACTTGTTTAGAAATGTCAGAAATAAACAAACACTTGCATCGATGATTTCCAACCTCCATAAGAAGAAGAAAGTTAGGATTAACAAATAAATAAATAAATAAAAAAACAAGTCAGCGATAAAAATTATGATGTTGTGTACTTCACCAGGTCGAAAATGGTCGCCGTCATCCCGCTTAAAACTGGTCAGACAGTCACTGCTAACTAGTATACTGAAACTTGCTTACCACAAGTTTTCCAAAATTTACTAGGACACCAAAAAAGAGGAGCTGCGCCGCTACTTTTTGCACCACGACAATGCGCCTGCGCACACTGCTGACAAAAACCAACAACTTTCTTGCGCTCTCGGGCATCAATGAAATTTGCCCAGCACCTTATTCTCCGGATCTAGCGCCGTGTGATTTTTGACTGTGCTTTTTTTTATGTTCACCACCACTTAGAACTGTATTCTTCGAAGTTTATAGCACCCAGTGATGGAGTTAAAGAAAAAGGTATAGAGGAGAGTCCACTAGTGTTCAGATACGTGGGGCAAATCAGAACTATATATTTCAGTCGAACGTTTGTTGTGGAAATACCGGTACAGGAGACCTAAGCATCCTACATTCCGGCGGAGTTCGAGCGAAGATGTCTCTAGATCTTACTTTTGAGAAATAAATACTATAATTGGTTCAATGGTAAAAGTCATTACCTAACAAAATAGACAATAGGAGATTATTTGATTTAAAGACCATTTTGATGTCAAAATTCCAATTCTGAAGATAAAAAATTGATTTTTATTCTTTACATGTTATTTACTTTTACGTAACTGATGGCATAATTATTATGAACGAAAAGCAGTTAATTTAGATGATTTTAAGAGAAGTGCACTTAATGACTTTTACCTGTATGGGGTTTGTTGTATTTAATGAGAAAACAAAATTTTTTTTTTTTAGGAAAAACGAATTTATTCCAAATAAAAATAAGGAAAAGGGACGTTTTTTTCAACCAAAATACTTCAATCTTAATATTCTAAATCTTCCTGGTCACTCTCGTCTGGATCAAGTTCCAGCAAGCGCTCTGCATCTTTAAAACTATGGGTTGGAAGGCCCTTATACCATGGGACAAGTTCTTCTGGTATATGCCCTGCTTCGGCAAGTTTAACCAAATCCTCCTTTTTTTTGTTTCGGTATCGGTAACTTACCCTGGTAAGCGGGCGTAAGGACTACAGGAGAACACCACTTCCGACCTCGCCCCCAAACAGCTATCCTTTTATAGTTGGAACTGTGATCATACCTGTATTGTAAAATTCCGACAGAATCTTTTTCAAATTTCAATGACTTGATTTTTAGCCAAGAAACTTTATTGCCATCTTGATCCTTTGTTCGGTTCTTTATTGTTAAAGAAGCTAATTCTTGCAAATTATAAAAATCACTGTATTTTAGATGATGAACGTCGTATGGCTTTTTGATTTTATTTTTTCCTTTGGTACGAGTAGAACACGCAGATTTATATATCTCGACCCAGTCAGACATTTGAAAAGTAGTTCTATTTTTTTCGCGCTTTCGATTGCAGAATGCATAGAATCGCACTCCATTTGCGAATGCCCCGACTCTAAGAACCTTAGTTCTTCTGTAAATGATCTATGTTTTCAACTGCATACATCAATATAGCTGCCACTTGCTGATTTCTGTTTTGTTCACCCCAGGTGCCACAAAACAACGATATTTCCGTGATTGTTGTTGGCAAAGATTTTAAAAACTTAAACAATATTGACCTAATTTCATTGCTATCTCTCTTACCATGAAGCTCATTCCATGTGAAACAATGAGCTTCCCCATGTGCCAAATGAACCGTTAGGTTGTAGACGCATATTTTACGTGAATAAGAGAAGAGAGACACACCAGAAAACGGTAGCTGCAGAACACTCCCTAAATCAAACGTCAATGTTAAAAATGAAGGTTCATTACTGGGTCTTTCTTTATCTTTGACCTCTTCTTCTTGGCACCCTACTTTCCTTTTGATGTGGAGAGTAAGTAGTTCAATTTCATCTGTTTTTTCTTCTCTGGGTCAGCTGTTTCATATTTAGGGCATGTAGAGCATTGGTCTTTTTTGGGTTTAAAGAATGAAAAATTATAATTGTCGCAAAAGTACACTCTTTAACAGCAACTTTTCCATCGTAGATGGAAAGTGAAGGCTTAAATGTCGTAGCATCATGCGATAATACACAAAGTCTTCCTGGTCATCCGTTTCAATTGAATAGTCTACAAGTTTTTTTTTTTATAATTAATATAATGTTCCTAAATAGATATCTATAAGTGTTTTTCATTTTGTATTGAATAATAATTAGATACATTCTATAGTTTAGGCAACTAGTGTCGAATGTATCGATTAAGTTAAATTTGTTATATAGTTAAAATTTTTTTAAAAAAAATGTAATTCAAAAAAAGGTGAGGTGAAGAGGGTGATTTTTGAAAAACAAAAGCATAGAGAATATGTATTATGTTAAACGTTAATGTAATTAAATTGAATATCACAGTTCTTAAAGCATTACTTTGATTAAATCGTTTACTTCATTAAAATCAAAATTAAAGCCATTTTTTTACTTCTCGATAAAATGAACGAGCAGTGTTACTACAACGTATATCCAGCGGTAGTGAGTTAAAAATTCTAGGTGCAACTGAATTATAAAAATTTAAGAAGTGGTGGGTGTTATGCGGTGGAACAATCGCCAGGAATCTTTCATTGCTTCGAAGCCCGTAAACAGTGGGATTACGATTCAATGAATATCCACTCCTTAAGTAAAATATTTTCAGTACTTTGTAAAAGTAAAGATGTTTAAGAGGAAGTATTAAAGAGTTACGAAAAAGTAAAAAAAAAACTATGATCTAAACGTTTTTTTCTCCAAATAATTCTTAGAATATGTTTTTGCACTACTAGCAAAGGTTGGATTTTATTGCTATATGTACCTCCCCAACAAACAAGACCATATTGCAATTTTGATTGTACTAGGCTGTAATAAATTGTTTCTAAGAGTTTACGAGAACAAAACAATCTTAGATGAAACATTATGCTAGTAGTTCTTAGCAAATACTTTCTAAGTAGGGAAGTATGCGCACTCCAATTTAAATTGCTATCAAATTCGAGTCCCAGGTACTTGAAAGTAGTTACCCTTTCAATTATAAAGCATTTCGATGAGCAGCTTAAATCTGGATTAAAAGTTTTTTCCGTACTAGTTTTGCTACAAGTATTGGAACTAACAAGCACATGTTTACAATTAGTACTGTGATAAGTTATTTTAGGGAATTGAATAACACTAGACGATAAGCTAAAAATCATAATTTTGGTTTTATAACTTATGACTAGCTTATGACTACTGAACCAATGTCTAAGTTTTTCTAAGTCATGACTAATATCCGCAAATAAATCCAAAGTGGAAGCATTGGAATACGAACAAGCTATGTCATCTGCAAACCCGGTTTGTAACCCTTTTAATTGTTGATTGGAGATTGAATTAATGTAAATCAGAAATAAAACTGGGCCCAACACCGATCCCTGTGGAACACCCGTTTCAATATTCAGGCTATTAACCACTTGTTTTCTACTACCAATTAAGCATGAAGCCTCTAAAACCAGATTTTTTCAATTTTTTTAGTAATAATTTGTGGTCCACAGTATCAAATGCCTTGGTGATATCTATAAAAAGCGCAGCAGTATTTTTTTTTGTTATTAAGGCTCTCATAATTGTAGGTACAAAATTTTAAGAGTGCATCCTCGGTTGATCTACCAGCTCTAAACCCATATTGATTTGGACTAAAAAAAGAGTAACGCTCTAAAAAAGAGATGATTCTGCTTTTAATCACTTTCTCAAACAATTTTGAAAAAACGGAAAGAAGAGAAATGGGCCTGTAATTATTTAAGTTTTTGCTATCCCCTTTTTTAAAGATAGGTACTACCTCAACAATTTTTAAACAGTCTGGAAAAATACCACAGTAAATACTTTTATTATAGATGTGAGCTAACACATCAACAATATAGAGTGAAATTCTCTTAATGAGATCATTCGAAAAACTAAACCTCGTTTTCGAACTCGAATTGTTTAGCAAGTTAATGGTTTTAAACAATTCAAAAGATGATATTGGATCAAAAACAAAGCTATGCACTTGAGTGCGTTCCCCGCTAAAGCAGCATGACGAACAGTTATCAACAGAAGAATCAAAAGAACATATTAAACACATTAGCCATCTCAACGGGTTCAGAGACCACCCTACCATTGTAATTTATGCAAGTTGTTGTATTCAGAGATACTTTTTTGTTGAATAGTTCGTTCACAATTGTCCATTCTTTTTTTAATATTATTTTTTGCTAATTGAAATTTATTGATATAGTAATTTTCTTTATAAGTGTGAACATCAGCAATAACTTCTCTGCAGATTCTTTCATAAAGATTATGAAGGTGAGCGTTATTGGGATGTTTTTTGCATTTGATTCTCAATTTATTTATATTATATAATTTATAGTACAGATTTATCGTGTGATAGTTGATTCGATTTCCTTATTTCGCTGTTAAAGTTCAAAAAAAGACCTGTCATACAATGATCAGAAATCTTGTAGTCCGAAATGGAACTGATAAGCGTAAAATTTGGATTACGATCAAGTCTACCAAATATATGATCAATGCACGTCTGAGAAAAAAAAAAAACTAAGCGCGATAATGATTTTTTCCTATGAAGAGAAATTAAATGCCTGATGAGTTTTAACATTTTGTAATTTCTGTAAAAGTGACAATTATGCGTCGCTAAATTTTTCCAGTTTTAAAACGTGAAAAATTATAATTATTTTCCTAAAAAATCATTTTCACAAATTTTGTACTTAATGACTTTTACCTATGAACCGACAATATATTAAGTATTGAATATATAAATTTAAATTCATCCTTAGCATGAAAACAAATCGACTTACCGGTTCCTAATGAAAACCGTGCGCCACCAATAAATTGATTACTTATCAAGCGGTCATGATCCCAAATTGTTAATTCCAATGCTTTTTCTGATAGTTCTTGAAGTGTAACATCTTCGTAAACAAATGTGAAATTCCATGACGGATTCAAAGACTTTTTAAAAATAGGAGTTTTTTGCTTAGAGCTGCGACTTCGATTTGGAAGGAGATAACTAAAAAATGAAATAATGTACAGAAAGTAAGAAATCAATTTAAATCATAATACCTTTTGCAGAACGTATCACACGTACCACTCGCCCTAAGCGAATGCAAATTTTTCGCTTCTTTTATTAATATATGCAGTTGTCCTTTAAAATGTGATTTTATATTTCCTATTTTACTTAACATGGAATCTGGAGAAGGATCTTCAGAACTTTCCATTGATATGAATTTTAAACCGACCACTATATCTCCACGATATCTTACATTTTCTTCAAGTTTTTCCTTCTAAATTAAAAAAAAAATTATTAATAAAATTTAAAAAATAATCTATGTTCTCAATACCCTTTCCTTTAGCAAATACCACTGTGATTTTGTATTATCGAACACTTTTCCCTGCAAACTAATAGTGACCTCTCCTAAAAAGTCATTACGACCGAACATGTCTGAATGCCAAACTGTTAGCCATATCGAACGAGTTTCTAAATTTGATATTGACACATAGAACCGTATAATTTCGTCAAATACAGGGTTTAAAGTATGTTTTTTCACTTTAGTTTTACGTTTTCCACTTTTAGATTTATCTGGTAATAAATATACCTTTGAAAGTATTATTAAAACAGTATAAGTTTTTTTGTAATTTTGTGAATATATATGTAATAGGTACCTTAACGTAGGGATCACTCCTGCATCTTTTTGTATCAACTGCTGCCAAATCTTTACATTTTACTATGTGAATTTCTAGTGCACTTATTTTATAATTATATTGCATGGCAAACTCAACTTCACCTTTTACTGTAACAGTCCCATATCGATTATCAAAAGCGTCAGAATAAACACTTGTTAAGGAATCAGAGCGTATCTAAAATAAAATAAAATATACATATATTGATGTAGCCTGTTCATTTTTGTTGTTATTGTACTCCAAAGTTAGTATTATATCGGTTATATAATTGATTTCGTTGAAAGCCAGGAGATTTGGTAATATTACTACTGAATTCTGATACGGAAAAATCGTCTGAAATGAAAATAGAAACAAAAATCCAAAATTAATAATACCCGTGATGGACCAAAATGCATAATCGACTAACTCACTAATCGCGATCATGAAGTTATCTGACTTCAAACCTCATCTTATTTTAGAATATCATTATCATATTTGTTGGAATTGGCGCAAATAAGTCCGCAAAGTATTTTACAGGACAGTTTGCCGCTACGCCATCTTTCAACTGTTCTAACTTAAACTGATGTAACATCGCTCTTAAACACATTTATCCAAATATTGTAGGTTTGCCCCTAAAGCAAGGCAAGATGTCATTTTAATTGTATTGTGAATCAATCTGTCACTTCTGTCGGGGCCGTCCACATCTTGTTTTCCAAAATAAAGTTTATCTCCGTTTACAACCATTGTAACTTATAAATACCCATACTAAATAGAACATATTATGAATTAATTAAGAATGAACTGACTCCATTTACAACAACCAACACAATAACTCAAATACCAAAATTGAACAAAATCGAGAGCTTTTTTCGAGAAAATCGAATTTTTTCCAAATCGGCCAACAGTTAGTTTGGAGAAAATTCCGATTTTGTCTCGAATTATAACGTTGAGCCTGCAGTCGGCAATACATACATAGTCCGACAAACGGAGAGAACAGGAAACTAATATTTGCCCTTATATTTGCAACTGAAAAATTTGAGATTATATTTCTGGTGTATGAAGTAGAAATAACAAATAACAATCAAAATATAGAACTAAAGTGACTTCATGTGAATCACTTTAATATAATATATAGGTTTAAGTAAAAAGACATTGACAATGTATTAGAATTAAGCATACACTGTAAATAGTATATTAAATCCCCAGCACTTAAAACACCTCTTAACATTCAATTCTTCATACACAATGCATCTATCCCACCCGATGTTTTTTACCGCTCAATATCTTATAAACTGAATACTGAACAAATCCAGTGGTATACATATGAAAATAAATCTGAAAGACCGATACGAGTCGTAGCTAGAGGACTTCATGCTTCATGCCGAAAGGAAGATGTTGTTCACGATTTGAAGAACAGAAACTTAAAAATCGTCGATGCGGTAAAGTTAATTAAACGGGAAAAGCAAAAATTGAAAGGCGAGGAAACGATGGTTAAGCGCGAGCTTCCTCTTTTTATGCTAACCTTTGATAAGGCTGAGAGTTTAGATAAATTTTTTATGTCGTAGTCAAAATCGAACCCATGCGCAAGAATACAAGGTTGGTACCTCAGTCCAAACGATGCCAATGATTCAACCATACGCAAACGTATTGCCGAAAAGAACCGCGATGTGTCAAATGCACCGGTAAACATCTTAGTCAAGAGTGTGGTGTAAACAAAAAAACCCCTGCAGCGTGTATTAACTGCAATGGTAAGCACCCGGCTAATTACAGAGGCTGTGAAGTAGCCCAGGAATTGCAAAAAAGAAGAGATCGACTTATGAAGCCGCGAAACCCACCTTCAAAACCGGTAAATAAGAAAAAATCGAAAACTGCTGCAAGAAAGGTGACTAGAGACAACACCGGGTTAAGGTAAAAGCGCCCAAAAAAATGCCATCCGATTCTGACATGCAGACGAGTGATCAACCATCAACATCAACAAAGACGTACACTGATAATTCGGAAAACCCTGTATCTCACGTCTTTTCCATTATCTTTGCGAGGCTTGAGGAGCAAACAAAAACAAACATGCTAATTGTCGAAAAGTTGGAGAAGCTTGAATATAAGCTTAACAACAAGAGCATTTTAAAACGAACATGACGAAACTTCTTAAAATTGTTGCATGGAACGCCAACGGTCTCATACAAAGACTAGAAGAGCTAGAAATATTTCTACGGGATAATGACATTGACTTATGTTTGATCTGTGAAACTCACCTGACGAAACTATCGCGTGTAAACATTACTGGATACAGTGCCTATCACGCTTATCACCCGTCGGAAAGGGCCAGAGGCGGATCGTCTTTAATCATAAAAGATTGCATCGAACACTCTGAAGAGATTACGATAGAGCTTGAAACAATGCAAGAGAGCACTGAACACGTGAAAAATGGACATTACTCTTTCAATGTCTCGTCTATTTATTGTCCACTGCGTTGCAGGCTTAAAAAAAAAATGATTTTACAGATATTTTCAGCTCTCTTGGACCGAATTTTATTATTGACGGTGATTTTAATGCAAAACACACCTTTTGGGGTTCAAGATGTGTCTCAAAAAAAGGCAGAGCACTTTACAACGCTTGCATGCAACACAGTTGCGACTTTCACTCGACTGGTAAACCAACATATTGGCCGACTGATAGCAACAAAATACCCGATCTGATCGATTTCTTTGTTGTAAAAGGAATACCAGACAACTGTATTAAAATTGATGAAAGTTTTGATATCTTTTCCGATCATTCCCCTATCATTCTAACGATGAGCGAACGCCTAATTAAAAAAGATGTACCTGCTAGACTAACTAGCAGAAAAACTGATTGGGAAGGCTTTAAAAAAGACGTTGAAGAACATATCGAACTGAGAGTATCACTTAGGACATCATCTGAACTCGATACAGAAGTTGATCGTTTTGTTGAAGTTCTGCAGCGCGCCGCGTGGAAAAACACTCCCTATCAAAGGAAAACACCAATAAATCATGCCCAAAAATATCCACCGGAAATAAAAGAAATGGTAAGGGAGAAGAGAAAAGCGCATAAAAAATGGCAAACTCGTGCTCCGCAACATAAATCGCATTTAAATCTCTGGGGTAACTTGCTAAAAAAAGGCCATTATTGATTTTAAAAATCGGACAATACAAACCAGCATTGAAAGCTTAACAGCGGACAAAGATTCCAATTATTCGCTCTGGAAAGCTATAAAAGGCATTAAAAAACCGAGAATACAAGCGGCCCCAATCAAGAAAAATGACAACGAATGGGCCAAGCATGATAAAGACAAAGCAGAAGTCTTTGCCGCCCATTTAGAAGAAACATTTAAACCATTTGATGAACAAGCGCTGGTTGAAAATGATAATGCGTCGGATATAGCACTTCACAATTACACAGTAAGAAATGCAAGGCTGACCCAACTTCAACAAGAAATAAAGTAACTGAAACTGAACAAAGCTCCTGGATACGACCTAATCACAGGAGAGCTTCTTAAATCGTTACCTAGAAAGGCGTTAGTTAAGTTCATCTACATTATAAACGCAACGATAAGACTAGAATATTGTCACATAATGTAGCATAATAACTACGCTAAAAGAGTATGCAACAATAGTGTAGCATAATAACTACGCCCTCAAACAGGCAACACATTCCGAAGTGTCTTTTCATTCGAGGTTCGTGTCCGCAGTTCGTGTCCACAGTTCGTGTCCACGATAAGAGACGGATAATATCTAAGACAACGTCACGGAATTAAGAGAGAAATATAACCGCAAGAAATTATTGTCATCTTGGAATTATTACATCAGAATTTCCTTGTTCCAGTGGTCGAAGAATTTGCTAGAAGCTTCTGGCTATCAGAAATGCTGCTATATAAGGACAGATGGCGATCGAGGCAAGGCAGTTGGTTTTGAACCGCACGAGGAGATTGGGAAAGTGATAACAGCCGAAGTTGTAATTTTGTGATAAATTGAAAGTTGAGAATTAACAAGAAGAGGTAATTAGTTTGGATTTGTGAATTAAGTAATTGAAAGGAGATAAAGTGATTTGAGAAGAAAGAGACATTGTAAGAAAGGAGTTTGCGAAGAATAGTATAGTGTAAACTTGAATTGTTCTATAGATTAGAAAATAAAGAAATAATTTTACAGAATATCGTTTTATCTACTCGAGCTGTAGCTTGCATATTACATTGGTGTCAGTAATGGGATAAAACTTATTCTGTGAATAACTATTTTCGTGGTGTGAAATTGCACAATAAAAAAAAAAAAAAAAAAAAAAACATTTCTGTGTTGAGTTAATTAGTTGCGCAAAATGGGTCGCAAATTGGGAAAACTAACTATAATTCAACTAAAGGCAGAACTCAGTAAGCGGAACCTCGACACAACTGGGGGAAAAGATGCCCTACTGATTCGTCTGGAACAAGGAGTAACGCAGGAAGGTGAAAATCCGCACGACGTAGAGTTTGATGTGGGAGAGGAACCAACCAGCAAGTACAGTAGCCGACCCGGGTATAACAAGTCTGCTCCTGCAACTTAAGTTAGTCATGGACGAACAAAAGAAAGCAATAGAAGATCAAAGGAATTCTCTAGAACTTAATCTGGACGAACAAAAGAAAGCAATGGGCGACCAAAGGAATTCTCTAGAACTTAAGCTGGACGAACAAAAGAAAGCAATGGACGAACAAAAGAATTCTCTAGATGCTCTGGAAAGCAAGCTTGATGAGCAAAACAAGAACTTGGAATCCAAATTCGAAGCGATCGAAGAGAAAATCGAGAAGGTCGAGACGCAACTCGAAAAAGTCGAAACTAGATTCGATGAAAATTTTGAGAAACATGAAACTCAGTTCGGGAAGATAGAGACTCAGTTTGAAAAAGTGGATACGCAGTTCGAGATAGTAGGAAAACAAGTCGAAAATCTCGCTAAGGACCTCAGCAACGTGAAGAGACAGAAAGCACGGGAATATTCCACTGACGGTCTGAGAAGAAAGGAAATGCAGTCTAATATCTTCGATGGTCAAACATCATGGCCAATTTATAAGAGGCAATTCGAAGCGGCCGCAATGACCAATAGCTGGGACGATGAAGAGAAGCCTATTGCACTCACACTTGCACTGAGGGGTCCAGCTGCGGAGCTCTTGCAGACCATCCCGGAAGATAAACAGCAGAACTACGACTCTCTGGTTCAGGCTATCGATATGCGGTTTGGGGATGAACACATGCAGCAGGTGTACAGGGTTCAGCTGCGTAGTCGAGTCCAGAAAAGGGGGGAAACGCTCCACCAACAGTTGCAAGCGGATATAGAGCGAGTAGCCCATCTTTCATACCCTAAAGCCGGTGAGCAGCTTATCAACGAAATGGCGGTGGAAGCTTTTATTCAGGCCATAGAGGACAGACAACTGCAAATGGCTGTAAGGATGGCTGAAAAGCGAACGCTCCCCGAGGCATTGGCATTCGCTTTGTCAATGAAGGCTGCGGACCAAGCATACCAGGGAATACACCGTGTCAGGGAAATGTCCGTCGTGGAATGCTCAGTGCAGAAGTGCACCTAGACGAGGAAATTGTCCACATTGCGGAAGTAGGAGAAGCAGAGAGGAAGCATCCATCCTGTCGGTCAAGACTTCCCAAAACCAGCAGTCGGGAAATGCGTAAGGACCATCTTCGCGGGGTAGAAGTTGGTTACTGGAATCGAGGCCCCCAGGACCACCATTCAAGTTTCGCAAACCAAACGGGGTAACAAGAGCCTGACAGTGGAGGCACTAATCAACAAGAAGAAGTGCGTAGCCACCATCGACACAGGTGCCACCGCCTCCATTGTAAAAAGAGATATCGTCAGAAGCTCATGGCTGCACAACACCAACAGCTACTGCCTGAAGACTGCAACAGGGGAAATGGCGAAGGTGTTTGGAAAAGTTCGTCTTACGATTACTCTGGCGAGACTGACGTTCTCCCATGCGTTTCTGGTGACAGATATATGCGACGAGTGCATCATCGGAACAGACTTCATGAAAGCAAATGAAGTAATTTTGGACATCGGGATGCAAGTACTGAGGTTTCGAAATTTGGTGATTCCGATGGTGTACGGAAACGAGAATGCCGTAACTCTCAGGACAGTCATCAGCAAAGACGAAGTTTTGCCGCCGTCTTCAGAGACAATCATTTGGACGAAGCTGGAAGGTGATCTTGGGAGCCACCGATTCTACATAGTAGAACCAGACCCAGAGAAGCATTCTCAAGACTACATCGTGGGAAAGACGTTAGTCGAACCAAAGAACACCATGGTTCCAGTGAGAGTTTTGAACGCGAGACCACACACTGTCAAACTAAGGCGAGGGGAGGTGACTGGAAAATGCACGCCGATTACCGCCGTCGCAACGACATCTGAACGTGATGCTCCAAAACCTCTCTCATCACCTTGGACGGCGGAAACGAGAGAGACGATTCTCCAGTCCAGTGAGCTGAATCAGGAGCAGCGAACTATGCAGAGAATCTTATCAATGAGTACGCTGATGTATTTGCCTCACAGGACGGAGAATACGGCCGAACACACCTGGTACAACATCGAATAGACACTGGTGATACTAGACCAATTCGTCAGCCTTTCTAGGCGCCTTCCATTTGCAAAGCAGACAGAAGTTCAAGAGATGGTGTCGGCAATGGAGAAAGAAGGTCTGATTGAAAGTTCCAAAAGTCCATTGGCATCACCGGTTGTACTGGTTAAGAAGAAAGATGGCAGCACGCGGTTCTCCGTGGACTATCGGCAGCTCAATTACGTCACCAAGAAAGACAGCTATCCTCTGCCACGGATTGACGACACGCTGGACACACTATCAGGAGCCCAATGGTTTTCCACTCTCGACTTGAAGAGTGGCTACTGGCAGGTACAGATCCATCCAGAAGACCGGGAGAAAACCGCCTTCACCGCAGGAAATGGGCTATGGCAATTCACGGTAATGCCATTCGGGCTGTGCAATGCTCCGGCGACTTTCGAGCGATTGATGGAATGTGTCCGGCAAGGGTTAACATGGAAAACCTGTTTGGTATACTTGGATGATGTCATCGTCGTAGGAAAAACGTTTGCGCAACACCGAGACAATCTAAGGGATGTGTTTCAAAGGCTTCGAAGTGCCCACCTGAAGCTCAACCCCAAGAAGTGCGCCCTGTTTAGAGTGGAAGTCAAGTACCTGGGACACATAATTTCAGCGAAAGGAGTGAGAACCGATCCAGAGAAGGTCGAAGCGGTGAAAAACTGGCCAGTCCCCAAAGACAAACACCAACTAAGGAGCTTCCTGGGCCTAGCCACCTACTACAGACGGTTCGTGAAGGATTTTGCCGGGATCGCAAAGAGCCTGCACCAGTTGACGGAAAAGGGGAAACAATTCAAATGGTCAATTGAGTGCGAGAAGAGCTTCAAGGCACTTAAACAACAGCTATGCGATGCCCCGATACTAGCTTACCCCACTCCCGGGGAAACGTTCATTGTGGATACAGATGCTAGTAATGTCGGGGTAGGAGCCGTACTCTCCCAGGTGCATGATGGCCAAGAGAAGGTGGTTGCGTACTTCAGCAAGGTGCTCTCTAAGCCAGAAAGGAACTACTGCGTGACAAGGCGGGAACTTCTAGCTTTGATCTTGGTTACGAAGCATTTTCACAAATACCTCTATGGGAGGAAGTTCGTTCTTCGCACAGACCATGTAGCCTTAAAATGGCTATTACAGTTCAAGAGTCCTGAGGGTCAGGTCGCAAGATGAATCGAAAGGCTGCAAATTTACGACTACGAAATACAGCATCGTAAAGGAAGACTCCACTCTAATGCGGATGCACTGTCCCGGAGACCATGCA